>CM077091.1:35953862-36066488 GCA_039513925.1 Platanthera zijinensis | reverse complement strand
CCCTTCTATCACAAACTCACTATGATCTCTAGATGACTCGCCCTCAGACTGGGGAGTCGTCCTCTTCATACGTGGCATGGGTGACATACTAAATCAACAACAACAACTAATCAAATCCTTGCTTACCGCTAGAGCCAAACAACTTAGTTCAAACAAATACACCTTAAAACTTGTCTCATGCTGCTAACTTGCTTTGGGATTTTCATTAAAGATGTCACGGCTAAACTTAGGATGATAAACCGTCAACCTACTGACATATGTGCATAAACCATAAATGCAAGAATTCTTATTCTTTTTGAGTCAAAACCATGTGTGTACGTATGTCATCATATAAATCTTTAGCTTGGCACGTGTGTTAATACTATGTTATGCCATGTATGTTATGTTATACATTCAAATAAAAGTCCTTTGTGCATGTTATGATCAGCTTACACATGAAATATTATGCATCTCATACTACATAATATCATATGCAACAAAAAATCAAAATCTAATGTATATTCATGTGATGATTGTTATTCATCCCATACTACATAAAAGTCACATGTTACCTCCTATGGGATCCATATACAACACATATTATGCATCCCATACTATATAATAAAACCCCAAATACTTCTTTTCATGATTATGAGTGTAGTGGTCATGCTTCGGCAAATACTTACTAATGACATATCGGTGCGTGTATGCAATGGAACTGGACAACTAACACTAACCATAGATAGACATTAGACCAATTGTCAAACAACCTCCCTTTGATACGAACTGTCACAACTCGCATTTTCTCTGAATTTAAATGTATATCAGAGTAAGAGAAAACAAGCGCCGTGATGCCACGCCGTGCAGTGGATTACTGCAGATGCTCCGGCAAGACTCCATCTCTACATTTTATATAAAATTCATAAGTTATTATGAGGAAAGTCCAGTTTAATTTTAATTGATTAACCGCATCTCTCAGCTCAGTAGATCAACTAGACCACAAAAAAATATAGTTATACGCTGCAGAAAATACTTTGCTAACATGATTAACATTCTACATGAGTATAAACATCCCCAAAGGACCACTCATGGTATGCAAGACTCTAAATTTATCATAAATATTGAAATAGCTTTTATGTTAGTTAAAATATGGTGACTTTAGCTTTGAAATATGATATGAATGAGGTGACAATAATATTACTTTTATACTTTAAAATATCTAATATGCAACTTGGCATGAAACCTTCCCAGTGAGCAAGTATAACCAACAAAATAAGGTAAACTTAGCAGCTAGCAAAGTACTTAATTTTCACCAAAAACTACCAGTGGGTGTCAACAACCTGACATGAACCCACTGAAGTAATGTATATCTGAACTAAATAGAAAAGCAACAACTACCTCACGATAGTGAGGAAAACTAATGCAACTACTGCAGCCCACGAGCTACCACCAAACCTAGCTGCTCAATCGGCTACTGCTCCGAACCTGAGTCATTCACAAAATAGAAGACCTCGGCAAGAAAATATAAGTGGCAATATAATTAAACAATAGATGAAAACAAATAGTAAGAGGGTTACCAACCCATTACAATATAACTATAAGGAAACATCAACACTTAACCACAAGGAAAATGGGGAGAAAGAACTCACGAGGGTAGAATATCCCAAACTAACCCAAGTGCGATAAAGATCAAAGCTTTAATAACATATGCATAAGTACGTGAATAAATAAGAGAAGTTGGTCAATTCACCATTTGGAGAGCAAAACATCGACCAAATCCAGCACAAGCGGTGGAAGGGACCTACCCAACACACCAATAGCAAAAACTTTACAAAAACCCGCAAAGTCCGACACTTACGGTGGAAGGGACCTACCAAACACTCCAATAGGAAAACTTCACAAGGGCCTGAGGAAAGGTGGTCTTATACCTTGACACACCCAAAACTGGGGAAAAACTGGCACCTATGGTGGAAAGGACCAACCCAACGCACCAACAGTCCCAAACTCTCACAGGGTAAAGCTGTACAAAATAGGGCACTAAAGGCCCAAACATCCATAAAACCGATAAAATCTCAACCAACAGTGGCTTACTTCAATAAAATAAGGAAGAAAACCCCAAAATCACCAAAAGTCCCATACCCGACGAATTGGGCTTAATTCGGTGAAAATTAACTAACTCTACACTGATTCGTCGAGTATACTCGACGAGTTCAGTAGAAACTCGACGATTCTTACTTAGCAAAACTAGGCTACTAGCAATATACGATGAACCAGTGAAATTTCCCAAGTCCACAGAAAAAATGTCGAGTACACTCGATGCCGCGTTGAGTGCATTCAATGCACTTGACGACAACCAGCTAACTCTGTGATTCTGCCATCACTCAATGTCGCATTGATTTCACTCATTACTGCGTTGAGTGCACTCAGTGCACTCAATGTTTTTGACTTAGCGCCCAAAACATCACTCGATGCACTCAATGCCGAACTTTCATTACTCAACAAATTCGTCGAGATAACCTTACAAATTTGATATAGATTGAAAAATCACTCAACGCCAAGACTTTTACTCAACGGACTCAATGCTTAATACTCGACTAACTCAATGCCAAGTTAACCTCACTCAATGCCAAGCTGATATTCGACGAATTCGTCGAGATAACTCGACGAGTTGAACTTGGTTTAAAACATCACTCAATGCTAAGTTGATATTCGTCGACTCAACGCCTAACACTCGACAAATTTGACTTAACTCAACGCCAAGTATTACCCGACGAATTTCAACGGATACTCGACGAATTTGACCTAGGATAAAACTGATTTTCGATGATTTTGACTTAGGTTATAAACCACCATATTCGACAAATTCCACTCGGATAATTTTCGCCTATACTCACAGAATTTACCTTAGCCTAATCCGACCTATATCTAATGAAAATTGCCTTAGGTTATTATACCTATACTCAACGGATTATAGCTTAAATCTTACGCTACTATAAGGGTTCTTTCAATACTAAACCCTACAGTATTACTACTTTCTAAGGAGAGGAAATGAACAAAATGAAAAGCAAGAAAAGGTTGCAAGAGGAAGATCACCACTTGCCTCAAAACTCTGAAGATCCGCTTCTTCGAGCGTTCCTCGACAAGAATCGGCCGCAAGAAATTCTAAGCCACAAATCCTGAAACTTTTCGGGGGTAAAGAGGTCAAAACCGCAAACCCTAAAGCCTAGAAATCTAAGAAATGGGAAGTACTTACCACACACGCATAGATCTAGGCGAGTGCTTTTTGATTCTCTATTCAACTGATGAAACCGACAAGCAGATCTTACTCAACCGCTGGCCGAGATCAAGAGGAGACACCCTCATTTCTCCTCTTTCGCGAAACAGACGATGGCTCGGATATGGAATAAGATGAATAGGGTTTCGATGCTATATTTTATCTATTTATATTAATCGATATCCTAATATTTTAATCTATTAATTTCTCAATAAACGTCCAAACGACCCGAAAATCAAACCAACTCGGAATTTTATGAAAATCTCACCGTAGCTAAATACTGACGGTACGAATTTAGCTGTGAAGTCGAAATCGACATCTGACAAACCAACTCGGGTAAAACACCTCCAGAAGCTAAAATACCAACATCCCTATAAAAGATCCACTGAGTCACCAAAACAAACCCGGCTCGCGAGGGAAATTACACAACCGTGCTAAAGACCAAACACACAAAAAAACTTACTGAGCAAAAAGACGCTCCAATAACGGCACCCGTTAACTATGCATCAACGTAACACCCTAATGCCAAAAATACGTCACTACATGAATTAAAATAAACACCGAAAAAATCAGGGGCATTATAAGTCCAAGTACCCATCACATGCCTATATAGTACTTGGATAGTGGATGTTCCAAGAACATGACTAGAACCAGGAGCCATCTAAAAGACTACACTCCAGTGAGGAATGGACCCAAAGTCATTTTTAGTGGTTCAGAGAGAGGAGTTACTAAGAGCTTGGTATGAAACCATGTCTAGCATTCTCATTGAGAACAAATTCTCAAGGGGAAAGATAAACAAGACATTATTGCTAAGGGAAGTCAAGGGTACGATAATCCTAGTTCAAATTTATGTAGATGACATAATTTTTTGGTCTACTAATGATGGACTATGCAAAAGTTTGCTAAACTTATGCTAGGGCAATTTGAAATGAGCAATATGCGTGAACTCAAGTATTTCTTGGACCTCCAAGTAAAATAATCTGAGGATGGACTGTTCATTACATAGTCCAAGTTCACCAAGGAGTTGATAAAGAAATTTGGTAGAGAGCGCCTCCATAATGAAAACTCCTATTTGGTCAAGTATGTCTATAAGCAAGGATGAGAGTGGTAAACTAGTTGGTGAAACCTTGTATAGAGGCATAATTGGTTCCCTTTTATATTTGAGTGCTAATAGGCCAGACATTATGTTTGTTATACGTGTTTATGCTAGGGACCATGCTTCCCCTAAAGGGACTCATTACTTTATTGCCAAAAGAATTCTGAGATATCTCAAGGGCACACCTGATCTTGGTCTATGGTACCCTAGGAATAATGATTTTGAACTAATATGGTATTCAGATGCAGATTTTGTAGGTTACAAAAGAAGATAGGAAAATTACATCAAGTACCTATCATTTTTAGGAAGAAGGCTAGTGTTTTGGAGCAGCAAGAAACAGACCAGTGTAGCCATCTTCACAGCAAAATCAAAATACATATCAGTTGGGAGTTGTTGTGCACAACTACTATGGATTCAATATCAACTCTAAGATTACAATCTTCAGATAAGTAAAACCCATATATTTTATGATTCTTCATGTGCAATTTCAATAACTAAGAATCATGTTTCACATAGTAGGACCAAATATATTGAAATTAGATATCATTTCATTAGAGAGCATGATGAGAATGAAGATATCCGCCTTGAGTTTGTCCCCACTAACAAACAAGTGGCAGAGATCTTTACAAAGCCTTATTATGAAGCCAAGTTCAAAACCTTCAAATTTGAATTGGGTATTGTGTACATAGAGTATCATATCTAAGGTAATGCATTCCTATTTATGTGTATATATGTATGTGAAGGTTATCTTTTTGCAGGAAAGTAAGAAAGAAAAAGTTTAACTGAGCAGGAGTTGAGTGCGTTGAGTTAACTCAAGGCGTCGAGTGTGAATTGTAATGCCTTAAAAGTCCAGAAAAAGGAAGAATTAGAAGTTAACATGCATCGCTAGTGTTAACTCCATTGTTAGCCCTTGAATTTAATCGACTGTCGTCTCGGGTATCTATTGCGGGGTGGTAGAAAGGTATTACGTGTTGATACCAATGAAAATATTCGACGAATCGTCGAGAAGCCTACCGCATGGCGGTAGTGGGCTATCGTGTGGCGATACCACTCGACTCACTCAATGCTTTCGATGAATCGTTGAGAGACTACCGCGGGGCGATTGTGAGCTATCACGCGGAGATAGGCTGATTAAAATGGAATATGCCTCGAGAAGGTACCGCTCGGCGGTAGTACGTTAACACCAGCGGTAGCTTTCCATGTGGTCGAGCGATGGAGGTTGGTTTGGCCGACAGAGAGATGTTAATTAGCCTAAGAGGCAACCTCCTTTGAAACCGCGTTGTGGTAGCAGATACCATGTGGCGGTAGCTTGTTGTTAAGGGCTACATTTGAGAGTTCATTCTCATTTTTCTCTCTCATACTCTCTCTCTCTCTCTTAGTTCTTGAGATTCTTGAGGGAAGAGGAGGAAGAAAGTCCATGAGGCTAAGAGGAGAAGCGATCCAAGGTATGCTTGTGATCGCAATTACGAGTCGACGCTAGATCCGCGGAGAGGAAGCTATGACGATCAGTTCCATCTGAATCAAAGAATAAGGACATGGCTCCTAAGCGGTCAATAAGGGTAAAGACTTTCTCCTTGCACAAGTGAAGTCCTCAATTTGCATACGTGCATGGAACCCTACACCAAAACATGAATAAAATGGTTGTTTCAAGCAGGTAGATCATTGTGATCTCCTCTAAAACTTTCATTTAGATACGGAATCGAAGTACGGAATAGGCATATTGTGTGAAGCCCATCTGGACAGTTGGTCTGGATTGGTGATGAATTTATTTGTGTGTCGGAGAAGACTCTGTGGATAAAATGTGTGGATAAATATGTAGAATCCGAGGTCTGGGGTGTGTAAGATGCTACAATGATAGTACTGGAGGTGATCTCCATGAAAACACCCAAAAATGGGGAAGAAGCGACTTCTGACCCTACCACGAGATGGTATGCTACTACTGGCGATAGCTTCCAATTAGCTATAAGGCCTGTCTTTGGGAGACCTTGGGCCATTATTTGAAGCTGAGAGCCTTGTAAGACAAGCTAAGGTGGCCATGTAAGCCAGCCTGAATATTGTTGTGAAGTCTTTGTCCGTGAGATAAGGTGTGTAGCATGAGAAGCTGTGAGCTTAGAGAGCCCAGCTATTTGCCATGAGAACCATGATGATCATTAAAGGCTCAGGTTCTTGGGACATGTGAGCGGCAATTCATGCTGAGAGCCCGGAGTGCCCAGCAAATAGACTAAAGAGACGAACGGGCAAGGGGAGGCTGACCCGTATCTTGTCATTCGCCATGATGGTTGTGACTGTCAGTGTTGGCATGGAGGTTTGAGCAACGGGTTGTGGATGAAATGTACCCGCGTAATTTCATTCAGACCAAGATTGCCTAAAGTAACTGGCTTTCATCGTTAGCATAATGATATTCTTAGGCCCTGAGCCGGAAAGACTAGAATGATGAGGTATACTATCAAGTCTGGGACTGTAGATGGTGGTGGGACCCGGGAAGTCCGATATACCGAGAATGTGCCCTGATTGCATGTGGCATGTGGACGATTGAGCCTGCGTCTATAGTAAATGGTGCTTAAGTGCACGTTGTTATTTGCCAAAAGATATATATATTGCTGCTTGTAGGGAAGGAGAACCGCTGCCTCGAGTGAGGGGTGGGTTCATTATAAATTGGTCAGCTAATGCTAACCGTTGTTTTTTTGCCACATTTCGATGGGTCGTGTTATGCAAGTGTTGGAGACCCAAGTGGAAAGTAGCGAGCTGAAGTCCCTTATACTTCAATTGGCTAGCCCTCGAAGGCCCAAATGCAAACATTTACTATTTCTCATGTGTGGTCGGCTTGCGTGCCGATGTATGAATACACTTTTTGTAAAGGAAACAATAGTAAGGCCTTAAGGCCAAAATATTTGGTTTATTTTGTTATCATTCATATATGTAGTGGACATTTCTGGTATATGGGTTCTATAACTTAAACTGCCTCCGTTAGAAAGTGCTCTGAGTTAGGATGCATATATGATAATATTGTTTCAATGCATAACTCCGTCGACTATCTGTGGAATATGGAGTGGGGCACAGGCCATACCCTCTGTTATATTTTATCTGATAGATGGAGGTATTATAATTTGGTATCAGCTTCGAGTGTCGGTCTTTATTATTCGAATTCATGGTCGAATTCTTTTAAGGGTTGGTTAGCACGTGTATGTGCGTTATCATTATAATATGAATGAACCCATGAATGTCCACTTAGGAATGAAATTACACATGTTGAAGGAACTTCCGTGTTCCTATAATTTCTTTTGGCAATATTGTGCGTTGCTTAATTGTGTGTTCCATGATTATAGGCAATGAGAAGTGGTGTGGGGCAGCAGGAACCCAAGCGCTGGGTGGAGAGTAATGCACCAACTGAGGTACCAACACCTCCTCCTTCTGCAGAAACTATAAGGTTGGTTGTCGAAGTCGTGTTCATATTAATCAATGCGCAACAAGGAGGGAGAGTACAACCTCCTACCCCTCCGGTGGTCCAGGAACCTGTTGGCATAGTTGAACATGTGGAGGTAAAACAAGTGCTCGTTGAGCCAGTGACTGCAAGGCGAGCGACGGAAAAGCAATTGAAACACATAATGAGTTTCAATCCTCCTGTGTTTGCGGTACTAGAACCCCTACACAAGCCAAAGATTGTCTTTCAAGAATAAAGAGAATCCTGACGGCAACTGAAATGGAGGATTGGCAAAAAGTGATTGTAGCTACTTTTGTTATATGGTGAGGCGAGGCTATGGTGGGACGAGTTAGAGCTGCACCAGTTTGTTGGCCGGCCATTGCTTCAGATCTCAATGGAGGAATTCTCGAGGTGTTTTTTGGCGAGATATATTCCATCTGCACAGTGGATTGCAATGGAAAACCAATTTCAAAGGCTAACTCAAGGCGAGAATTCTGTTGATGACTACTTGCATGAGTTTACTAGATTGGGAAGGTATGCAGGCTTTATGTTTCAGACGAGGAATGAAAAACAAATTGGTTCAATGAAAGGCTGAGAGATGACTTGCAATTGCTTCTCTCAGGACCAATGACGCAAGGTTTTCTTTCCTTGGTCAATACGGCCTGTTCCCTCAAACAAGATATGAAACATGTGCAATGTAAGAATAACTTGGTGGTGAAGAAGCCAGAGTTTAAAGTACCTAGCTCGAGAAAGTTTGGGTATAAAAAGTGGAAGAAGAAGACTCAGTCTTCGGGACCAGCATCTTCTAATAAATCTGAAGTGACGACAGGGCGAGGGCTGCTAACTTGTTACACATATGGCAAGGTTAGACATATGGCCTAAGAATGTCGGAGTGGCCCTCTAAAGACGAAGAAAAAGATGAGTTCGACTTATGCTGAAAAGTGAAAAGCAGTGGTGGAGTCAACTACATCTCAAGCACAACACTGAGTCTATAATCTTGGCCAGCAGGAGGCCGTAAAACAAAGTGATGTTGTAACAGGTATGAGTTAAGATATAGTTTTTACTACTTTCCATACTTAGTACCTTGTGCATTGCATGTGTATGATTTGTTTGAATTAGTTTTTGTCCTGATATCAAAATATTCGGCGAGAGTACTGTTTGATACAGGAGCTTCTCATTCCTTTCTGTCTGAGAACTTCATGGTGAGTATCGGAGTACCTTAATTTATACCGACAGATCGAGTGAATGTGTTGTTGCCTAATGGGTGCTTGATGCGCTCGGATCGAACATGTTGTGTTGAGGTGCGGATATGAAGTCATGACTTTGGTTTGGAAGCATCTGTGTTGTCGATATCATAGTTTGATGTAATCTTTAGTATGGACTAGCTCTCAGAGCAACATTCCTATATATATTGCAACTCTAAGGAAGTCATACTAGGGAAAAACACTGAATGCAAGATTAAGTTCGCGGGTATACGAGGATCGAGCAAGATATTGATGTCTACTCTCTTGGTAGTTAAGGCGGTTCGGAAGGATGCGAAATTATTTTTCACGTTATTAGAGGTTGTATAGCCGAAGCCCAATTTGAGTGACGTTCCGGCTGTATCGAAATTTGCAGATGTTTTTCCTAGAGACCTTCCTGGGCTTCCACCCCAGCGAGATATTTACTTTGCTATTAAGTTGATGTCAGGTGCAAAACCTATTTCATGCTCACCATACTGAGTGTTACCCAAGGAAATGGCAGAACTGAAAGTTCAGTTGCAAGAATTGCTAGAGCAAGGATATATACGTCTGAGTATGTCACTATGGAGTGCACCAGTGCTCTTTATGAAGAAGAAGTATGGAGGCTTGTGTCTATCCATTGACTATTGTGAACTGAACAAGCTGACTGAGAAGAACAAGTATCTGATTCCTCGAATCGATGATCTGTTTGATCAGCTGGTTGGATCAACTGTCTACTCGAAGTTGGATTTGAAGTCTGGCTATTGGAAGTTGAGAATTCGGGAAAGTGACATTCCCAAGATAGCATTTAGTACAAGCTATGGGCATTATGAGTTTATTGTGATGCCTTTTGGACTCACCAATGCGTCATCAGTATTCATGGATCTGATGCATAGGACTTTTTGAGAGTATTTGGACCTATTTGTGATTGTATTTATTGACGACATACTAGTATACTCTCAGTCTAAATAGGAGCATGCGAAACATTTGCATTTGGTTTTGCATACCCTGAGAAGGAATAAACTCTTTGCCAAGTTCTCAAAGTGTGAGTTTTTTTGTCGTCGGTGGCTTTTCTTGGCCCTGTGGTTAGTGGAAAGGGTATTACTGTGGATCCGACAAAGATCGTTGTTATACAAGAGTGGCATATGTTGTCTACTGTAGCGGAAGTCAGGAGCTTCCTTGGAATTGCTGGCTACTACAGGCGCTTCGTGGAGAAATTTTCGCAGATATCCTTAGCTCTCACCATACTAATAAGGAAAGATCAAAAGTTTGTTTGGACGACTGAGTGCGCACGGGCTTTTGAAGATTTAAAGAGTCGCTTGACTGCGGCGCCAATCTTTAGTTTGCCATGTGGTACAAACAGCAATGAGATATACAGTGATGCTTTAGGGAGTGGCTTAGTCTGCGTTCTTCTGCAATTCAGAAATTTTAGAGCTTATGGCTCACGCGATTTGAAAGGGCACGAGCAAAACTATCCAATTCCCGACTTGGAGTTGGCGGCTGTGATTTTTGCACTTAAGCTATGGTGTCACTACCTATATGGCGTAAAATTTGATATCTTCACGTACCATAAGAGCCTTAAGTACTTAATAGATCAGAAGGATCTGAACATATGACAATGGAGGTGGATGGAGTTCCTCGGGGGACTATACCTTTGAGATACATTACACTCTCAGGATGGGAATTGTGGTCACAGATCCCTTGAGTCGTAGGACTCCAGTACGAGCAAGTTGGCTATAGGTTCATGATGAATATCTATCTAGGAGTTGGAGGCTTTAGATATTTCATGTGTTGACAAGAATACCACAGCAAATACATGCTTGAATTGGATGGAGGTGCACTACGATCTCGCGGACAGGATTCAACAAGCAACGAAACTCGATGAGAGTATGAAACACTATGCAGTGGATGGGTTAGATTCCTAGTTCTCCTTGGATGACGGTCTTTTGCGAAATGACGGTCATTTGTGTGTCCCAAATGTGGGTAAACTACGGGAAGCGTTGATGTATGAAGCACACTTTACTGAATACTCAATCAACCTAGGGAGCACAAAGATGTATAAGGACATGAAAAAGATGTTCTGGTGGCCGAGTTTAAAGAAGAATATAGCTCTTTAAATGTCGAGGTGCTATACTTGTGCCTTGGTAAAAGCAGAATGTCAGAAATCTGGTGATTTTCTGAAGTCATTACCAATTCTAGTGTGGAAGTTTGATGACATCTCTATTGATTTCGTACATGGGTTGTTGAGATCACAGAGCGGGAATGACATCGTGTGAGTGATCATTGACCGGTTGATAAAGGTATCGCACTTCATACCGAATAAAAGGGACGATTCAATTAAAAAATTGGCTAAGTTGTACGTTGATAACATAGTAAGGTTGCACGGTGTGCCCTGTAGCATCATTAGGGACATAAATTGGCATTTTACTTCTAATGATTGGAGGATAATCCACTAGTTGTTGGGTACTAAACTGAAATTCAGTACGGCCTTTCATCCATAAATGGATGGTAAGACCGAGAGGAACAATAGGATGATGGATGATATGCTCCATATGTGCGCCTTGGATTTTGGGAAGTGGAGGGAGGACCATCTCTATATGATCGAGTTCACCTATAATAATAGCTATCAAGCTATTATTAAGATGGCGTGTTTCAAATCTTTATATGGTAGGAAATGTCATACTCCTTTAGCTTGGGCAAAAATAGGCGAATCGAAGCTGTATAAGCATAATGAGGTCAAAGATGCCAATTCAACTACAAGCACTATTCGAGAGCAGTTGTTGATGACTCAGGAAAGACAAGCAAAGTACTACAACACCAAGTACCGAAACGTGGAGTCTGCGGTGGGCGATTGGGTATATCTAAAGATAAAGCCATTTAAAGGTGTGTCTAGGATTCGATTCTTGAAAAAGTTTAGTCTAAGTTATCTTGGTCCATTTGAAGTGATTGAATGAGTTGGTGAAGCTGCTTATCTGTAAGATCCATATCCCCCTTCCAAGGAGTTAACCCGGATCTTATGCCCAGAATCACCGCCTTACGGTGACACTAACACATGGGTTAGTCGACATCGCAAGTCGCCGATTCTGCAGGCTAGTACGATCATAAACATGCTCGGCCAATATGAGAAACAGAAGTAACAAAAGAGTAAAACATCATAGTCCACAACTACAGTACTAATCATATATATATAAAATGAAAAGTACAACAATATGTTGTCCGATAATGAGTAGAATAATAAAAGAGAGTAATAATGACTTATGCCCAGTACATCAGATCAAATTTCTCACTCTCTCAAATCCAAAAGCAGCGGAATCTAATCATCTAAACTCATCCCACCTGAGGACGCGCAGTAGTAGTAGTAGACAGTGGTAACGGTATCTTCTCCTCAAGTCCTGCCACCTTATCGTGGTTATGCTCCATCTCCTCGAGCTCCTAAAATGATATGGTCACCGACCATTAGTCAAAAAGACTAAGTCGTTTCCATCGCACCTCGCACCGCAACTCCTTGGTACCGTGTGAAAGGACGAAGCGGAGGACAACAAGGGGTATCAATGTAAAAACAGGTGACAGTGACACTAGCTAGAAGTATGTAAAGAGTATAAATGATTCTATTCTAGAAGTTCTATAAATGAAGTAAGTGCAGTAGAAAAGAGCAGTAAGAAGTATGTACAGTAGCTGAAGTATGAATAGTAAGAAAACTATACTACCACTATTCTACCATCACAGAAGTACCCTAACTTATATGAATGCACATACAAACTTATAAGTTAGAGTTTCAAAATTAACATATCATATAAAAGAGCCCATACTAGTTTATATGATAAGGATTGATGTAGCGTATGACCTAATGAGTATGAATGATTTTGCTATGGTTATGCAACATGCAAGTGCAACACACGCACGCGACTCTGAGATTCGAGACCTTTAGTTCCCATATTTCGAGAGCTAGCATCACTCTCAGGTACCACCGTTGTGGCTACGGCAGCAGCGGATCGGGCTTCTCCGCTTTCTAGGCAGGTATACACACTACCAGGTCTATGACCTCTCTTGTACGCCTCTGTACATGTATAAAGTGAACTCTAGAGTCTCTGCATATTAATTTCTAGCTGCCTGCTAGACTTTTAGGTTGGGTATACGTCTTCGGGGATTGTTTGCCTGACCGTAGTAATAAACAACATACAGGCCCTTCCACCCGTACACCTCACCCGAGTCACCGTACTGTCATCGGTGTGACGATTGGACAGTACCGCATGACCCACCACAATTTGTTTACTCACATGCAATGATTTAACCCGAGCCCCCGGCTCGCAGGACCAACTTGTCATGGCATAAATCTCCCGAGCCTCCAGCTCCCAGGACTAACCTGTCCTGAATCTCTCCAACCCATCACGGGTGAGAATACACATCAATTTCATTTCCCTCCAACCTATCACGGGTGAGCATGTGTACTATTTTCCTTAGCCTAATATACTACTCTTGTCTACTGATTATTAAACTTAGTAGTTTAGGGTTAATCCCAGAACTGCCCAAGGTATGCCCAATGAAGCGGTCTCGAAGGCACTAGGAACCAAGATGGGATGACAAGCCCAAAGTTCCCTTTCACAAGGATAATTACTTTTAGTTTATGTCTACCCATGATCCACACTCAACTCTCCTTATTACTCTTGGGCGATCCTAATGACTTAAGTTATTATCGGAGAGGGCGACGGTCTTCCGCCGACCTCCACTCAAATTGTTACCCAATGACTTGCACTTTACTCTCGTCACTAAGACAACACTTCCCACCAGGGTTATACTTCCAATCGTAATCTCTAGCTCAATTGTCGATCTATCCCCCGGTGGGCCTTATGGTATAACCTATTTTTACTATGCGTAGCCCATGACCTAATACCACCCCGAAGTCAAACTTCCAATTCCTTGGGCCACTAACCCCTAATTATTTATCCTAGGGTGGTATGGACAAATGAAATGAGCATGTTGATTTTCATAACTATCCTAGGTCATTAAGGCTTCTAATTAAATCATTTAAATTAATTCCCTATGTCACTTTACACATGAAGTAGTACAATTTATAATCCACTAACCTAAGGAATTTTTCCTAGGTTGTATATTAATAAAATATTACATTATAGAGAGTTTCATAATTTTCCTTTGATTATTTATATTTATTCCTTAATTAATACAAAATCCACATAATTACCTTTTTTCAAATGAAGTATATGGAATACATAAGCAAAAATTTCAGGAAAATTACAGAGCATATATATCATTAATTTAAGACTAATGGCAGAGTTTCAATAACCTCTATAGTGTAATGGCATATCAAATTCTATTCTTAAGTATTTACCAAAATGCCATTATGCTAATTTAAAAATTATCAGTACATCCAAAAATTTTGAGATAAATACACAAGGCTAATCATACAAATATACAATGCTAGAAATAATTCCAAATTTTTTTCTGATATATATTTTCATCAATTCATGAATAATTGCAATAAGGGTAAAATGGTAATTTCAATGCATTTTACTTCAAAGGTTCTCAAACAGAAGGATAAAATTTTCATAAGACAACTATAACCTCCATTTTAACTTGACAGAATTTTGGGATTTTTACTTGATCAAAACCTCTTTTTCCAAATTATTTTCTAAAAGGGCTATATTTTTAAAAATTCCAAATAATGGGATTTTTGATCCCAAAAAATCCCATAATTACTCTGAGGGGTGAACTTTACCCTAATGGACCTCTGGAATCCATTCCATGATTTTTGGATGTCTCAATTAGGCTGAATGTACAACATATTATTTATTGCTATTTGCACCCCCCAAGGCTATGCATAGCAAACAAATGCAAGTGGATTAGCCTAACATGCAGTGGTCCAATTATGCTGAAATTTTTATCATGAACATATGATGTCCCCAAGGACTTTCCACCAAAATTTGGGGCCATTTGGAGGCATGTAACTCCAAATATTTCATTTATTTACTTTTTGATATTATGACCAAAACTATAGAAAAATTTATCCCACAAATTCCCAATTTTTTGCAGGTGCTAGATATGCCATATTCATGCATATGCAAAAAAATTTGGGTCATGTAAACTTCTGGTTTGGCATGGGCTTAATTTTTACTTTCTGCCCTATCCTAGGACCAGTCCTAGGAAAACATCCCTATAGACCATTCTACTGTACCAAAAGTGATGATTAAGGTGTCAAAATAAATTTAACAGCATAGGCTATAATTTTCATTCATGTGTCATGTTATGGTGATGCCTCTATGTGCCCTAAATTTCACATGCAATGTGACTTTATATGTGTGACAGATTATTCCATATTCATAACATTAACATTATATCATATAAAATCAAATTGCACGAATCCTAAAGCGCAGATGAAGGGCATCCAGTAATCGTTCCCGATGGATAAACGGCCCCGATTTAGTTTTCCTGAGCCATCTTGGCTGGCTATTTCCGTCTAGCTGAGCCGCCACCACCGCCACCGGCAGACGGCATCTGTTCATCGTCCCCGAGTGAACAACGACCCTGATCATTTCTTCCTGGACGATGTTTGCTGGCGATTTCCAGCCAGCTGAGCCGCCACCACCGCCGGCAGATGTCGCCACCACCTTCACTGAGGTGGGGGCTTGCGTTTCCCGGTGGTGAGGCCGCCGGAGTTGGCTCCTTCGGCGAACCCGAGCAAGAAGTAAAACTCGGAATTTTCACACTTTGCTCTCATGGCATCGGGATCAATTGAGCCCGATATCTCCCCTAATAGATCTTGACGACTAGTACAGAGAGAGGGGCGGCAAAACGAACCTGTTCCAGGCCTTGGCGGCGGTTGCGGCGGCGATTTGCCATGGCCGAGCTGCTCCGGCGATCTACTTCCTGAAAGCTTGTTTCTCCACAAAATTCCTTGCTCCAGCTATCAATTTCAATTCGTTTCCTCCTTCTGAAGTTGTTGGTGGGGCTGGTTTGGACTGAGGTGGCTTATACATGGAGTTAACTCCAAGGTGAGCTCAAGCTCAACCTTGGATGCTTCACCCATGGTGCCAAGTGGCCACCCTAACTCTAAATTCCTCTAAAATGCTTCATGTGGCCGGCCAGCAAGCTTTGGGCAGAGAGAGCTAAGTCCAAGTGGCCTCACTCCCTCTTAATGACATTTCTCTCTCCTCCTTTGGATGAAATCTCCAAAATACCCCCTTGCATGCATTCTCTCCACAAACAGAGGGGTAGGGGCTGTCATTGGTGCCTTGGGCTGCTAATGGGCCTCATATAGTGGGCTTGGCCCAAGGGAAATGGCTTGGCCATTATTTTCCTTCTTTATGTCAAATTGTTGACTTGGTTGACTTTTGGGGTTGACTTGGTCAACATGATGAGTGGGCTGACCCCACTTGTTGTTCATGTGCCTAATGGAACCACCCAACTTGGGTTGGGTAAAGGGGGTGCCATTCTTAGGCTAATTGGGCCTATGAGTATGGGTTTGACCACTTTAGGCCCAATGTTGACTTGGGTCAACCAGGGTCAAAGTGTTGACCTAGTGACATTCCCTAGGGTCCACTTATATTGTTTTTAGGGTTAAGGCAATGTGGTGGGGTCATGGTGTGTCTAGGGTCCCTATTTAGGCTAGTTTGACCTAGTTTGACTTTGGTCCTATAGTGGGCCCCACATGGCTACAACCCACTACTTAGGGTCAAACCTAGCTAATTTCCCTAACACTCACCCTATTCCTAACCCAATCTAAGTTAATGGGCCTAGAAGTAACATGGTATGTTACATTATCGACTAGCTCTTTCGATGAAGCTAAGTGGTTTGCATGATGTGTTTCACATCTCGGTGTTGCGGAAGGCTTTGCAAGCACCTATGCATGTAATTACGGATGGTCAAGTGCCGGTCGATAGTGGGAAAACGACGAAGGTTAAACCCATTCGTATCGAGGATACGGAGATCAGACAACTACGTAATAAGGCAATCAGGATGGTCAAAGTCCATTGGGACAATTGTGGCCATGAAGAATTTACATGGGAGCAAGAGTAGACCATGCGTGATGAATTTTCTGAGTTGTTTTCTTAAAATCATGTTATAAGCTTATATACTGATTTCATTTTAAAGAATAAAATTTTGAGGCGAAATTTCTTAAAGGAGGGGACAATTGTAATGCCCCAAAAGTCCTGAAAAAATAAGGATTGAAAGTTATTGCACGACACTAGTGTTAACGCCGGCGTTAGCCCTTGAATTAAATTGACTATCATTTCGGGTATCTACCGTACGAGGGTAGAAAGGTATTGCATAGCGATACTAACAAAAATATTCGACGAATCATCGAGAAGCCTACCGCATTGCAGTAGTGGGATATCGCGTGGCGATGCCACTCGACAGACTAGACTCTTTTAATGAATCGTTGAGAGACTACTGCGGGGTAGTAGTGAGCTATCACGCGGCGATGGGCTAATTAAAAAGGTATATGCCTTGGGAAGGTACCGCTCGGTGGTAGTAAGCTAACACCGGCAGTAGCTTGCCACATGGCAGTGTGATGGAGGCTGCTTTGGGCTACAAAGTGATGTCAATTAGCCTAAGCGGCGGCCGCCTTTGATTTGAGTGCCAAAGAAGACTCTGTGATAGTACTGGTGGTGATCTCCAGGAAAACACCCAAAAATGGGGAAGAAGCGACTTATGTCCCTACCGTGCGGCGGTAGTGCGAGCCATTATTTGAACCTGAGAGCCTTGTGAGCTTAGCTAATGTGGCCATGCAATCCAACCGGAATGTTGTTATGAAACCTGTGTCCATGAGACAAGGTGTGTAGCATGAGAACTTGTGAGCCTAGATAGCCCAGCTATTGGCCATGAGAGCCATGATGATCATAACTGGCTCAAGTCCTAGGGATATCTGAGCAAAAATTGATGCTGAGAGCCTGGAGTGCCCAGCAAAAAGGCAAGAGAGCCAAATGGGCAAGGGGAGGCTGACCCGTGTCTTGTCGTTCGCCATGATGGTTGTGACTATCAGCGTTGGCATGGTGATTTGAGCAACAGGCTGTGGCTGAACTGTACCCGTATTATGTCATTCGGACCAAGATCGCCTAAAGTAACTGGCTTTCATCGTTAGAATAATGAGAGTCTTAGGCCCTGAGCCGGAAAGACTAGAATGCTGAAGTATACCATCAAGTCTGGGACTGTGGATAGTGGTGGGACCCGGGAAGTCCGGTACACCGAGAATGTGCAATGAGTGCACGGGGCGTGTGGTCGATCGATCCTGTGTCTATGGAGAATGGTGCTTAAGTACACGTTGCTATTTGCCAAAAGATATATATAATGCTGCTTGCAGGGAAGGAGAACCGCTGCCCCGAGTGAGGGGTGGGTCGTTATAAATTAGTGAGTTAATGCTGACTGTTGCTTTGTTGTAATGTTTTTGTGGGTTGTGTTATGCAGGTGCTGGAGAGCCAAGTAGAAAGTAGCGGGCTTAAGTCCCTTATGCTATAATTGGCTGACCCTCAAAGGCCCAAAGGCGAACATTTATAATTTTTCATGTGTGGCCGGTGTGTGTGTCGATATATAAAAACACTTTTTGTAAAGGAAATAGTTTTAAGGCCTTAAGGCCAGAACATTTGGTGTATTTCGTTATCATTCTTATATGTGTAGTGGACCTTTTTGGTATATGGGTTCCACAACTTAAACTACTTCCGTTAGAATGCGCTCTGAGTTAGGATGCGTATATGATAATATGGTTCCAATGCGTAACTCCGCCGACTATCTATGGAATATGGCGTGGGGCCCCGGCCAATCCCTCTGTTGTTTTTTTTTGTGACGGATGGAGGTATTACATATCGAGTGTGATGAGAGCGTTGAGTACACTCAACGCATACAATCTGACGCACCGAAATACGTCAAATTCACGGGATTTATCACATCCATTAATCATATCTTATAAATAACGATAGGTATATGCCTTTCCACATTCTCAAATAGGGTAACTATAAATACAATTGTTTGCTTAAGATAATACACATATTTCCTTAGCCCTTTTCATCTATCTACTCTCTTGCCCTCGTGTTCTCAAATCGTATTTGTCTTCTCCCCTTTCGATTCATTGATCCAATGGCTCCAAAAGGAGTTGAATTCTTGTTCGAGGGATCTGAACTTGTCTGGAATGGATTCAAGGATGCACTTGAAAAGGTTTAGCATGTTCTTCATATTCTTAAAGCTGCAGACCTAGAGTATATATTGTTAGAGCCATGCAATATCTGGAAAAGAGAAGTGTTAGAGATATACTCCAATGCTAAAGTAGATTCCACCTCCTCCAAGATAAAAACCTTAATGATTGGAAATAAGATTAAACTTATTTTTAAAAAGTTATGCAAGGTCTTGAAACTAACCAGGTTCGGCCAGTCTGATGAGGAAGATGAATTATTTATTGAGGATGTCAAGTCGGCTCTAAAATGGTGTGGCTTGTCCAAGAACACCACTGGATCTATTGAGAAAGGAAATGAACCAGAAAGGAAATTTCCTATTAGATATAGTTGGCAAGGCCCTAATCTGCAAGACACGGTCTCATGATAAAGTTTCAAGAAAGATGTACGAGCTCATGACATGGGTTATTCAGACAAACAAAACTGATTAGGGGAATGTAATCTTTGACAAGATTGTTAAGTGTATTCCTCAACCAAATTTGGGTAGGATACTATCTTTTTTCTTACTAAACTCTGCTCCAGGAATGCTAAATCTGATGTTAGGAGCAAAAATTCATCACATGAGGAAGATGGATATACGGATGTTTGATAGATAGGATATGGTATTGCTTACTCACCCATATCCAGCTAACAGGAAGAAGAAGCAAAAAGTAGTTATAGTTACGGAAGAGAGCTCCAGCAATAGCTCTTCCGATAGCAAAGGTGAAGAACCTCATGATTCTGAGTTATCCTAATCCACTACAGAAATAATAAAGGATGTTAGTTGATGCACAAATACAGCAAGTGCACCTATCGCACAAGTAATATAAAATGGGAGTCAATCCCCAAGTATTGATCTCAGAGGAGTGCAATTAAGGTGCATGATTCAATTGTTCAGAAAAGCATTTGTTAGTGCACAAACGACGCAATGGAGGGGTTTGATTTGGTTTACAAAAATTATAAAACCTAATTGATCTATGCGGGTCACCTTCACCGCTTTACTCGGGCAGATTACCCAATTGGGTAATGATTCAGATGGTAGATTGAGTGAGGGTCATAGTCATCTCTTTGCTATGCATGCTCCTAGCAATTGCTAGGACAACACAAACACAAAGGATTCAAACACATGGTGTATGGAGGCGTACCATGAAATTAATAACCACACATAATCACCACATAGACATGGTGAGAAACATGAAAATGCATTTGGGATTATTAAACATCATTCCAAATATAAAAACAATATCAAATAATCTACCACAAAGAAGAAGGAGGAGAGAATATAACCAACGCACGAATACTTGTCTTGGTTCTCGGTCGAAAATGAGTTATGACACTCCACGTCTGTGCTCAGACTTTGACTATCATCTGGGGTAGAGAAGGGATGTCACCGCCTTCCAATGACCCGACTTCTTCGTGAATCACCGTCGGTCCTGTTCATACTAGAGAACTTCAGAGATGTAGATAAACCATTTGAAATAAGGCTTGAATGGTTGGAGACGATGGAAGAGAAGGGAGAGGAATCCCTAGCAAAGGATTTGCACCAAAACGTGGGTCGGTACAATGATTCACACCTTCAGTACTCGCATGAGTCATTTTATAAAGGCAAGCTTTAAAATAATAGGTAAATAATATAAATGAGTCATACATTTACAGGTATAAACAAAGGCGTCACAGACAAAGGATTTTTATAATAAATGATCATCATTTCATCATGCTCACTAAAGGCATTGGGGTCACGGTTGAACAGATTTTTAGTACGGACACCCAGCGAAGGGGTCGCCTGGTTGGTTCTAATATGGTAATTCATATTGGCGAGCCTCCGTAGAAATTCGCGCACTCCGCTCTATACATTACTCTAACAGGCGGACACCCTGAGTAGGGTCCCCTGGCTGGTTCTCATAAGATTGTTCACAATTGCGAGTGCATGTGTGTATGTTCACACGCGCCTCCCTAATTCATTATTCAAATAGGCAGAGATACCCAGAGTGGGGTCGCCTAATTGGTTTTTCTAAAGCCCTTGAGACATCGAGTTCCTATGGGAACAAGTGTGTGCATACACATCCATTACTTTATGGATATCCTATGACTATCACACCATCTAAATGAGCTTGCACGAACAAGGTATTGAGTAAATGGTAAACATTTCTTTCTAACGCCTATTTCAGAAGTACTATAAGTAGAAGAGGCAAAAAACACAACAAGTATAACAATGGTTCATCAACATAAGCGCATTTGCAGAACCTCGGACTCGAAAAGGGGGCAATGATGAGAGTTCTCCAAAGCATCACCTAGTACACTCCATTTCACGATGATTAAAGTGACGATCGAGGCCTCTAATGCGTGTGGAAGAGCCTACTCAGATTCCCCTCTAGATATAAGTCAGGCACAAAGCATCATGGACTTGGGCCCCCAAAAGATCAATGGGTTCTCGGTCATATCAAGGAGGCCCCTTTCTAGAGTGGGGTCGTCTAGCTGGTTCTCCTAAGATTTTTCATAATTGCGAGTGCTCGCATGTCTATTCGCACACTCTTCCCTGATTCATTATTAAAATAGGAAGATTCCTAGAGTGGGGTCACCTAATTGGTTTTTCGTAAGCCCTCGAGACATGGAGTGCCCATAGGAACAAGTGTGCGTATACATATCCATTACTTTATAGGTGGATTTCTTATGACTCATGTAACGACCCTAGCCATACCAACGTGACAATGTCATGACTCTGCTCTAGGCAACGCTACCGGGTTGCAGCCCAAGCACCCCAACCCATCTCCAGCACTCTAGTGGGTTATTGGTGGCCACAGCCTCCCTTTGATGAGCGAACTCGACAGTTAAGCTGGGCCATCTGGAGACTTCCCAGGAGGTCACCCATACAAGTACTACTCTCTCCCAAGAACGCATAACTATGGAGTTCCCAGGAGTGCACTTTTTATTGTAACGACCCTAGCCGATCCAACGTGACAATATCACGGCTCTTCTCTAGGCGTCGCTATCGGGATGCAGCCCAAGCACCCCAACCCGTCTCCATCAACAGGCGTGTTTTTGGTGGCCACAGCCTTCCTTTGATGAGGTAAACTCGATAGTCAAGCCCGCAACACGGGGACTTCCCAGGCGGTCACCCATCCCAGTACTACTTCATCCCTAGCATACTTAACTATGGAGTTTTTCCACAACTCATTACCTATTAAGCATGCTCAGGCTGGAGTAGTACTGGGATGGGTGACCTCCTAGGAAGTCCCCGTGCTGGGGGCTTGACTATCGAGTTTGCCTCATCAAAGGGAGGTTGTGGCCACCAAAAACCCACCTGGATGGAGAGGGGTTGGGGTGCTTGGGTTGTAGCCCGGACGGCCGCATAGTGCATCTCCTCGTTAGGAATTAGAGTTCACGATCGAGCAAGTTCAGGGACATCACAACTCGCACACCATCTAAAGGAGCCTGTGGCATCAAGGTATTGAGTAAATGGTTAACATTTTTGTGTAATATCTATTTCAGAAGTACTTGAAGCAGAAGCGGCAGAAAACACAACAAGTATAACGATGGTTCAGCAACATAAGTGTGGTTGTAGAACCCCAAACTCAAAAGGGGCACATGATAAGAGTTTGCCTAAGCATCACCTAGTACACTCCATGTCGCAGTAATTAAAGTGATAACCGAGGCTGCCAATGCTGCCTTCTCGGATTTCCCTCTAGATGAAAGCCCAATGGAAAGCATCATGGACTTGGGCCCCCGAAGGATCAATGGGTTCCCGATCATGTTAAGGAGATCCCCTTCCAGAGCAAGTCGTGCAGCCGTGTCATCATCTACATTTTACCGATGCCGAGCACACCACTTCTCGGTTGTGGTCAATGCATTCTCAAGCATTGCATATGGATTTGAAGCGGGCACCGTCAGGACAACTATGATCGAAAAGAAAGTTATTCAAGGTACGTGCAAGTATAATATTTAAATTTTTATGCTTACATTTCGTGACAGGACCTCACGGGGCAGATACAATGTTTGGTATTCAAGCACTATCGATCTTAGAAGTATGATATACATGAAATGATGGTGCATAGCTCGGGATATAGAAAAAAATTTTCATCTTGAAGGTTAGAGATGACATTGGTCTCGCTAAAGTCACTCTTGGAGATAACAGAATGTGCCCTCCAATCAGATGCCTTGCCTGTCATGTAAAAGTGTGTGCATCCTATCCAAGACAAAATTCAACTATCCGCGCCTACGAACCGGTATTTGGGACCTCCAGTTCTGTTTCGAGATCATACATCGCTATGATGTCTCTTGCAACCATAACTGCCATGAATAAGGTTTCGGCTCCTCATCGTTGAATGTTAAGTAATACAACCGACAAAGCGACCCCATCATTTGCAGGGGCATCAACGAAGCCGAACGTGCTGAATTCAATTTGCAGAGGAGCGGACATGAATGGAATTCGGGTGGTGTGAAACCCGAATCGCAGTCTCTGTGGTAACCAGACTACTTTTTTTGAGCCTGCACAGCCTTAAAAAAATACATGTATTATGTTAACCCAAATCATTAATGGGAGATGACATCAGATGAAGCCAATCGCAAAGAAGGTAGGAGGATACTAAAAGGGTGTTCGCGAGTATTTTTCTAGCAGTTGCACGCCCTCCCAGAGACTCCCTCAATAGTTTGCCAAAGCAAAATAATGGGCACTGAGAGGCTTCAACAGGCACTATCCAAGAATCCTCACCAACCCTTCGGTAATGTGCCAAAGGAGTCGCAAAAGGCACTATCAGAAAGCCTGCGCGGACTCTCCTCCCCGGCATCAGAACCTGCTATCACTTCTCTCAACTCCCTGCCACCCAACTATTCGTGTACTTCGAGCGGCAATGCATTTTTTGTCGTATTTGATATTACAAAAAATTCCCTGACCATTCGAGGTTCTTACCCTCGAGTATAAATAGAGGTCTAGGGGTGCTCGAAGGGGACAACGAATTAAGGTTAGAACCTGCCCTGCTGTAGGTCCGATTATTAGTTTCAATTGTCCTCCAGTTAACTTTTCTTTGGTTGCTCACTTTTGTATTTGCATGTACTCTATAATCATTCCATATAAGTAATAACATTGCCCGCCGCAAGTGGTATTAATGCACTTACGGCAAGTGCACCGGTCGCACAAGTAATATAAATTGGGCGAATTTCGCCAAGTATCGATCTTGAGGGAACACAGCAAGGTGGAGTTAATTTTGAGGAATACATGAGATTGAAGTCCTTAGGTCGGTGTTTACGAAAGGGGTTTAGATTGTTGCGGATGAATAAAATAAAATACTAACAACTACTCCTATGCAACGCCGTTATGCGATGCTTCGCTAGGCGGGATGGAAGACTACACGGGCCGCTATGCACCGAATTGTTGGGCAGATGGACAAGTAGGCTTACGGATGAAGTGGTTAGAACGGCAGAATGAGGGTCATGAGCACCTCTTCGCTACGCACAATACTAGCAATTGCTAGTGCGGCAAGACCGGCTATGGTGGCGGATGTAAATAAAGGCGCTTCTCAAGCAACTAAAGAAGTAAAGCAAGACAGAATCACATAGACATGAATCTAATAAAGCATACAACTAAAGAGCAACAACATCTACAAATGAAGTTTTAACACACATATACAACAAGAAAGCAAGAACAAGTCAAGAGATCGACCGAATCTGAAGGCTCGTCGAGGGGTCACAGAAGGAATTACTGGGTTGTCAATCCACATCCAAGCTCGGTCCTCAACTACGTCCGGGGTAGATAAGGGCTATCACTACCTTCCACAGGACCTATCTTCTTTGTGTCACGATGCGGAAGAAGGTTGCAAGCTTCCATTTGCATGTTGGTTATGGCATCAAAACCAGAAATGGAGCTTAAAAGATGAAGGAGAAGGCCGAGAGCAAGCGCGAGCAAGGTGTAGGCTTTGCGAGCATTGCCGGAGCTTCTCCCTTTGGTGGAAGATGAAGGATGGAGGTAGAAGGGAGGAGCTTTGCTCTAAAAGGCGGCTGGAAAGGCTCAAGAAGAATTTGTTCCCCAATGGAGGAAAATCTGCAGTTTAAAAAGAAGTAGGTCAGAAAAATAGGCACGCACAGTTTGGCGCACGACCGTGCATTAACCGTGCATTATTAAGTTTCAGGCTAAGCTTGTGGATGAAGATGCGTTGACCCGTGCGTTTTACTTGCGCTCGGGTGCCTCCGCCAGTGCGTGAAGGAAATCACACAGGTAAACACAGAGCACGAGAAATCAATATGGAACAGGAGAACCGTGTGTTTTCTCACGCACGGGCGCTTCCACCCATGCGTGAAGGAAAACGCACGATAAAACACAAAAAGCAGAAACTTAGAGAAAATATGCAGACCGTGTGATTCCTTCTCGCACGGTTTGGCTGAAACTGCGTGGGAACAAAACGCATTGGTAGCCACAGAAGTTCCCAGAATTGCTGTGTAAAATGCACGATTGCAAGAGACCGTGCGAGAAGAACAACACACGACCGTGTGTTTTGCACAAGAACTAGAAAATGAGTCTGGGATGTCCCGACTACTTGCACAGCAATGAATAACACTAGAGCACAAGCTCCCAGCAACACATAGCAATCCTTAACCACAAAAAGAGCCATGGGGAGCACCATGTGAATACCCCCAACAAAAGAATGTACAATTGCACACCCATGGGCTAAAACAATGCACTTTTGGTGAAGTGAAGCCCTAAACAAAAATATAATTTTTCCAATTGAAAAATTAGTGCACATGAAAGAAAATAAGCCCAGATGAGTCCCAAAAACCCTATATAAATCGTACTCATCACACCCCCAGACTTACCTTTTTGCATGTCCAGAGCAAACAAAATCTATACAGATAGGGAAAATGATTTAGATAACATAGAAATTGTTATATGGATTACCATGCGAAGTCGCATGCTCGTACACGTAAAAATATAAATAGAGGAAATTTCTAAGTATGTAAAATAGTTTACACTTTTCACAATGTGTATCAACATTTTATTATTACTCAAAAATGGAATCGCGGTGAATCTTCCGATCACGCGTAGGAAGAAAGTAGGCAGGCCACTAAGGTGAGCTTTGCCAAAGACCGAGGCTCAGGATCATCTCCAAAGTAATCCACCAATGTCAGGGACCATACGCTTGGTCGTTAACACTCTCTCCACAGTACTATCTCGACTCAAGCGTGAATCCGTAGGACTTTAGGAGAATCATGGGGCTTGGGTTACGGTGAGGTAAACAAAGATAAACAGGAAGGCTACGCACCTAACCCAAATGAGCTATCATAAAAAGAATCCCTCTACTTAGCAAAATTCACGCGGGTACACCACACCCCCAGACTTCATTTTTAAAATATTGGTCTGTGCACCGCCTACTCCAAATACAATCTCATCTCAAATAGAATTTTCAATTATACTTTTTTTTACTTTTCATTTTCACATATATTTTTTTAAATCATTTTTTTTAAACAGTTTCAGCAAATAGAAGGTTTGGAGCGCATCCACATATTCACAGGTAATATCACCACATCAACACCCCCAACATGAAAAATGTAAAACACTAAAGCTCGACTTGGGTGTGCGACTTGGATCGGCTATGAGGCTTTGGTGAAATATTGTTGAGCTAAATCAAAGGAAGGGTAGGCACAATGAGGCTTAGCGAGGATAAGACATTAGGAACGGTACAAAGCTCAACCGAGCCAAAATGATGGCCTACATCACGCTCACGCTCGACTAACCATACACCAATGCTTATAGACTAGCTTGGGAAAAGTTCTTAGCCACCGAAAAAGATGATCCTTCCTCCCGACTCGAGCAAAATGAGTCTAGTGACGGCAACACACATCCCTACACTACCATTCAATTCACACCGGATTCACCAATTTTTGAGTAGAATAAAAAGTCTTTATGAAAATAGCAAAATATAAAACTATAAGTATACAGAGAAATTAAATCTACTGCAATTTCTACAGGAAACGAGAGCACTCGACTAGGAGCACTATAGGAGTCAACATTTTACTCTGTCTCAAAATCCTATGCCAGCACAATAATTTTCCCAAATCATACAAAATAAATGAGTTTAACTCACAGCACGCTAACAGCTAAGCACGCGCTCATGTGGGTGCAGTGGTGTGCGATGCGATGAACTAATCAAAATAAAACAATAAAAGCCTCTAGTATGCAAATGAAATGTGCGCATGCAAAAGGTAACAAATACTTGCTCTCCCCCAGACTTAAATTAAGCTACACAACATATGATATAGAAATTTAAATCAAATAGAGACAAGGGAAGAGGTTACCCAATGCTCAGCTAGTGAGCATACCATAATATGCATGAAAAACACAAGCAGGTCCGCTAATCGAAGAATCACAACCCCGCCAATATGAATTTGCTAAGAATACCTACAGGGGTGAGCTCCACAAAAACAAAAACAAAATATATACAAAATACAAAGAAATACTAAAATTATAATAGACATAAAAAAATAAAAATGCAGGAAATGTAAGATAACTACTGGGGTTATTGTCCTCCCAGCATGACTTATCATATTCTATACATTTCTAGCTAATGGGCTTATGAAATAAAAGGTGCATAGGTAAATGACCGAAAATCCGTTGCGGTAGCGAGTACTGATACGGAGAATGAGCAGTTACCCCTCTACATAAATAATAATACATGTCTAACACAGGTAGAGGAAATAGGAAGTAATAAGAGGAGGAGTGATGGTCCTTACTCATCTCACCACAAAATAAATCCTTGCCTAGCAAGGTATCGTCTACAAGGAGATGGCAGGAGGAGAAAGAAATGAATGGAGCTTCCTCAACAGAGGAGGAATCAACCTCCTTGTGAAAGAGGATGCAATCATCCATGACTCGAGCTGAATGCTCCAATTCCTCTTGAATCACCTACGAAGACTCAACCGGCACAGGCTCAGATACAGAAAGGGGATCAAGAAATAAATAAGATGAAAAACTAAAACAATCAAAAATAGGGGGAGTGGTCCTGGTCTCACTCCCAATAGGATCCAAGCATAGATCATCGTCGATATCATCAACCGACTCACTAGAAATTAGGATAGATAATTCTTGCAAAGAAAGCGGAGGAACAATAACATCAGAGAAAATATGTGCGGGTTCCTCCGGGGGTGAATCCAAAAGAGGGGAAGAATGCATAGGGAGATACGGCACCACAATTTTGTCACATCGATCAGCAGAAAGTCTGATGGGTATATCCGCAGTAGTCCCCCATAGAAAAGGTGGTACTGCGAATATATCATCAGAATCAGAAGGGGAAGCCAATTGAAAGATGGATGGAACTAATCGGATTGCCAGTTCATCATCATCCTACAACTAGCACTAAAATTCTACGCAATATTTCAACACATGATCGGTGCTACGACAACACAAACACTGTTTTCCATTACTCCTCTGTCCAGGTTGGACCGGAGAGGCATAAGAAAAAGTTGAAGGCGTTGAAGAGAAGTGACCATAAGACTTGGGTATGGTGTATGAAGTACCATAAGGGGACGGTGCTCCATACACTGAACCACAAGAATTATGCTCATTATCTTCAGTGGGGCACTCATTACTACCATGCCTATAATCCCCAAACCATCTACAACGGATATTCATATAAGAAAACATAGTGTAGCAAGAAAGAATTCACCAACAGAAATATTCTAAGCAAAAACTAACTATACACTAGTAGATAAAAAAAAGGAATACCTGCAGTAGAAAAATAAAAAGTAGAAAGGAACAAAGAAAAAAATAAGCAACAAATTCTAAAAATTAAAGCACAAAAGAAACATGATATAAACAAATAGAAAAGGGATTCTATCTTCTATCTCCCTCTCCAAAAACTCGCATGACTGTGTTACCCGGCAACGATGCCAAAAACTTGATGTGCTTACGGCAAGTGTACCGGTCGCACTGGTAATGTAAAATGGGCGAATTTCCCCAAGTATTGATCTCGAGGGAACACAGTAAGGTGGAGTTAATTTTGAGGAGGACTTGAGACTAAAGTCCTTAGGTCGGTGTTTACCAAGGGTGTTTAGATTGTTGCGGATGAAGAAAATAAAAAACTAACAACTGCTCCTATACAATGTCGTTATGCGATGCTTCGCAAGGCGGGATGGAAAACTACACGGGCCGCTATGCACCGAATCGCTGCGTGGATGGACGAGTAGGCTTACGGATGAAGTGGTTAGAATGGAAAGATAAGGGTCATGAGAACCTGTTTGCTACGCACGCCACTAGCAATTGCTAGTGCGGCAAGTCTGGCTGTGGTGGCGGATATAAATAAAGGCGCTTCTCAAGCAACTAAAGAAGTAAAGCAAGACAAAATCACATATACATTTATATAATAAAACATACCACTAAAGAGCAACAACATCTACAAATGAAGTTTTAACACACATATACAACAAGAAAGCAAGAAAAAGTCAAGAGATCGACTGAATCTGAAGGCTTGCCGAGGGGTCGCGGAAGGAATCGCTTGGTTGTCAATCCGCATCCAAGCTCAGTCCTCAACTACGTCTGGGGTAGAGAAGGGTTGTCACTACCTTCCAATAGACCTGTCATCTTCGTGTCACGATGCGAAAGAAGGTTTCAAGCTTCCCTTTGCTTGTTTTCTATGGAATCAAAACCAGAAATGGAGCTTAAAAGATGAAAGAGAAGGCCGATATCAAGCGCCGACAAGGTGTAGCCTTCGCGAGCATGGCCGGATCTTCTCCCTTTGGTGGAAGATGAAGGTTGAAGGTTTAAGGGCAGAGCTTTGCCCTAAAAGGAGGTTGGAAAGGTTCTAGATGAAGCTGTTCCCAAAAGGAGGAAAATCTACGCTTTAAATAGAAGCAGGTTAGAAAAATAGGCACGCACGGTTTGGCGCACGACCGTGCATTAATCGTGCATTATTAACTTTCAGACCAAGCTTGAGGATGAAGATGCATTGACCCGTGCATTTTACTCGCACATGGGCGCTTCCGCCCGTACGTGAAGGAAATCGCACAGGTAAGCACAGAGCACAAGAAATCAATATGAAACAAAATAACCGTGCTTTTTATTCGCGCACGGGCGCTTCTGCCCGTCCGTGAAGGAAAACGCACGATTAACCACAGAAAGCAGAAAGTCAAAGAAAAATATGCAGACCGTGCGATTCCTTCTCTCATGGTTTGGCCAAAACTGTGCAGGAACAAAACGCACGGGTAGCCACAGAAGTACCTTGAATTACTGTGTAAAGCGCACGAAAGAGACCATGCGAGAAGAAAAATGCATGACCGTGCGTTTTGCACAAAAACTAGAAAATGAGTCTGGGACGTCCCCACTACCTGCACAACAATGAATCAAACTGGAGTACAAGCTCCCAGCAAAACATAGCAATCCATAACCACAAAAAGATTCATGGGTAGCACCATGTGCATACCCCCCCCCCCCAACAAAAGAATGTGCAATTTCACACCCATGGGCTAAAACAATGCACTTTTGGTTAAGTGAAGCCCTAAACAAAAATATAACTTTTCCAATTGAAAAATTAGTGCACATGCAAGAAAATAAGCAAAGATTAGTCCCAAAAACCCTATAAAAATTTGACTCATCAGGTATTCACCGCGATGAGTAATTTTGGTGTTCGCCGCTGCCAGCGGCGACCTCTTTTTTGTGCCTCGTCTGCTTGACCCTCTAGGGTTAGTAACCGATCGCTTGTTAATATCTTTTTCCTCTGCTGACCTCCAGATCAAGGATAACGCCTGGATAGTTGGTGATAATTTTGGCTCTTATAGTAAGCCCTAACCTGGCCTCTGATACCAGACTAACACAAGAAGGGATGTGTGATGAATATGATGGTGCCGACATGCTAATGCAAATCTAAGCTCAAAAAAAATTTTACGTACATGCTTTTAATTAATTATCTGAAATTAAATTATAGCAACGATATTTATGCACGGATAGCTAAGCAACACGGTGTTCACAATGATTTTTGCACGTACGAGCAAATATTCACATTCTTTCACGCAAGGTACTATCCACAACAATTTACGTGAATACATTTTATATAGTACAAGAAATAGAGAAATAGCATTATCGATCACAAAATCCAAACAAACATAGCATGTTCATTTAGAATTTAACATCGAAAATACAACACAAAAATAATAATACTCACAAGAAAGAAGAATCCATTAGCAGGATGGTGTAATTAGGTTGGTTCTGTGTCCAGAATTGACGTTGGGTGATGGATTCAGAGAAAGGAGCGGAATTTATTCACTAATAATGAAGCGCGTGTAAGGAATTACTGCTCGAGGGTTTGCTTGATGAGACGGCACTAGACGAGACTTGTATCGGTAAGGAAGATTGATGAATATGGCGGATGGGGCTCATAAAGGGTAGGGAATGTGGTCAGGAGTGAGAAATTGTTAAAATTTCTCAAGATGATCAGCAAGATACCTCTAATACCAAGTAAAACTTTCATAACTATTAAGATGACACCTTGATCAAGCAAAAAAAGGGAACCAGGCACGGGAACACTCAAACGTAAACTAAGCTCAATAATCAAAAATAATAGAAGGCAATAATAAGTCTTGTATTATAATTAATCTTCTTTATAAGACAGGACATACATGGCGAGACATGATTCATCGATGTACAAAGGAAGAGCATACACACAAAGCAAGAACAATAAACCGGGCAAACTGCCTCAGAGACCTCCGAGACCGCTGAGACCACCAAGCTTCTGCTGCACTGAACTAAACTATGGATCCGCGAAGACTGCGGATAACCCATTATTCTGCTAAACACCATTTTTCGCTCTCTACAAGCCGCCTGACCGCAGAAGTCGCCTAGCTTCCAGAGTCCGCGAACAAGCTGCTGCCGAACTGAAGAACAGACCGCCAAGACTGGCGAACAAGTTATTAAAGTGGGAATGCTGAAGAAGAGAAGACCGGCTGGCCTCAACTATGACGTTCTCCAAATTGTTGATTGATAACCGCAAGCTCCACTGATCACCGACCGCAGTCAGCACCAAAAACCTGGCTTCTCAATGCTAGCCGTACAACCTGCAAATAGCAAACCGGCTAACCTTCTCAAACCACGCGGACATAAAATTAGAGGCCGCAACAATTAACCCACGCTCAACTTACTGTTCATTCAGTTAATTATGATGTCACAGGGTGGTCCTATTTATAGGCACGGAGAGAAGTGCGTTCACCACCCTACTAGATAAAAACACCACCCCAGCACAAAGCTAGAATAATATAGTCCACCCAGTACGCATGGATAAGGACGGACACCATCTTATCTGCCTGTCATTAAGGAGGCCGGATAGAAGACAGTCTGCATCCCAGCGGACATCGCACTAACCCGCAACAACAATGTCCACGACCAAAGGCACAGATCACCTGGTCAACCCATTGACATTTAGCGCGAGCTCCGTGGACACGAACAATAGTCCGCCAGCTCCAATACAGTTTGCCTATACCGCGGATAATCAACCTATCTGCATGACTACCTCTTAAGTACACATCCCCAGGTCGCAAAATCAGACCGCTCAAGCCGCACCACCAGTCCGCAAGACTATCCGCACAGGCCACGCAGTCTTCCAGATCAACCCCCACTTTCACTTCAAAAATTTCAACACTCCCCCTTGAAGTGACAAGTGGTGACCAAACCCAGCAGTCCCCATAACCATTCAAATGGCCCCTTCGACGGCGGCTTAGTGAAGATAGTTGTGATGTTTTCCTCGCTCTGCACGTGCTCAACCATCAGAGACCCCTCCAACAACTTTTCTCGAATGATGTGGTGATCAATCTCTATATATTTGGTCCACGCATGACAAACTGGATTATTAACCAGTTTCAGGGCACTCTCGTTGTCACCGTGAAGCAGAGTTGGACCTCACACTTCTTCATGGATGTCCTCTACTAGCCTCCTCAGCAAGATGGCTTCCCGAGCTGCCAAGGCTGAAGCCTTGTACTCCGCTTTTGTAGTAAAGATTGACACTGAGTCCTGATTTTTACTACACCATGAAATACCCGTTGATCTGCATGTGAAAACATAACCAAACATCGACTTCCGATCGTCTGAGTCTCCCCCATAATCAGCATCAGTGTAGTCATACAATGAAAAGCCTATGTCCCTCCTATACTAGAGTCCTATATCAGAAGCATCCTTCACATACTTTAGAATATTCCTCGCCACTACCAGATGAGGTTTCCTTGGTTCTACCATATAACGACTAACTCGGCCTACAACATAAGCAATGTATGGCCTCATAATCGTCAGGTAAATCAAGCTCCCAACCAAAGCTCGGAACACTAAGGTATCAGGAAGAATCCTCCCCTCATCTCATCGAATCTTTAGGCCACAATCCAGAGGAGTAGAGCTACTCTTTCCCTCCCTCAAGCCGAATCGATGAATGATCCCCTCAACATGGCCCCTTAGAGAGATGATTATCCCGCTCTTCTTCCTCTCAACTTTGAGTCCAAGAAAGTGGTGGATCTCTCCCAAACCCTGCATCTCGAATCGAATAGCTAGCTCGGCACTGAGTCTAGCTACCACCTACTCAGAGTTCCCCATGATGATCATGTCATCCACGTACAACATCACTAAGACATGAAGCTCCCCCTTCTTCTTTATGAATGGGCTTGATTCTGAATCAGAGGCAAAGTATCCGTAGAACTGGAAGTATTCTTCGATCTTCCCATACCATACCCGTGGAGCCTGTTTCAACCCATAAAGAGCCTTCCAAAGCTTGCATACGTAGTCTGGATGATCTTTAGATACGTAACCAGGTGGTTGAACCATGAAGATATTTTTATCTATCTCCCCATAAAGAAAAGTGGTGATCGCTTTCCGCTTGATAAAAGAGAGCCGAACTAGCAATCCAACTAGGCAAGTATACCTATCGAACTGTAGCTAGGGGACACAAGTGTCGGATTGAAATCCGGGAACCGTCGAGTAATCTTACTCATACAAAAACTATTATCTTATCGAAGGATTGTTTTAGGGTTTAAGAGAAAGCTAATTGTGATTAAGGAAAGAAATATTGAGCTAAAAAGACAACTACTTGTGGTTAAATAAAAAGCTATTAAAAGCGATCATAATGAAGGATTGAAATGATGAAATGGAAAATCACTCGATCAAGAATCACCTCGGCAAGAGTTGACTAAAAATGCGATAAAAAACCTAACTTAATAGGGTAAAGGTTTTTGACCATGGAGGTTCCTAAAGCTTGAACACGCTTCTCTCGAAGTCGTGCACAAATGAGTTTAGGAAGGTCCGACCAAACTCTCGTCCAAATCGGAGGTCTAAAGCTCGCTCTACGCGGTGAACCCCACTATTGGATTTCACTCCAATCCAGGAGATTTGGATGTTTGCCTCTCTCAAGGGGTGCATGCAACTCTATTTACTCTTGAGTGTTCACTTCAAACTACGAGCCTCTTTTCTAGCTAAGAGTGAAAACAGAAATGGAAATCATATATCGATGAAATAACTCCAAACATGAAAAATTAAGAGTAATTCGAAGGCCTAAACCCTAAAAAGAAAAAGAAAATTCAAAGCATCATAACTTAATTAACTCAAACCTCGGATAATCAAGATCGAGTACAAGGAGGATTAGTTAATCATAGCAAATTGGAGGAGGAGGGATGAGTAGAAGAGCATTAAGAACACAAAGTAAACAAAGGGAACTTTTTATTAATGATAAAAGAGAACTACAACTTGAAAGGAGATTACACTTGCATGGAAATGAAAACCTAAACTAGCATTAACAATAAGCTACTAAAGCTATTACAATAGCTAATACAAAAGGAGTAAACTAAGCTAGGATTAAGAAAATAAATAAAATAAAAAAGAGAGAGAGGGGATAAAGCATGAAAAAGACTAAGAAATAAAAGGGCAGCACCTCCCCTCTCAACCCAAAACTGTTCTAGACACAAGGGGGTACCACTGTATTTATAGGCAAAATTCTTGGGTTGGTTACGCCCTCTATCACGCCTAGGGAGGGAATATTAGGGGGCATGACATGCACGGAGTTGACCACGGGCTCTAGATTTTGGAGGGAATGATGATTTCTTTTATACGTCGGTGGACACGACCTGGGCCACGCCCTTGTAGGATGGGGTGTCAGGCATTTAAGTCTCAATCATTGGTAGGAAATGCGTCATTCTTATAAAAAGGTTGAACACAGCCTGGAACATACCCATAAAGGGGGGGCGTGTCCGTACTATTAGCGTGCAGAGGTGAAAAATCTTTAAATTCGGCAGCAGGCTTCAGGATGAGGGTGACATGCCCTATGATACGCCCTATGACACTCCTAGTGAGGGCGTATTATGGTAGTGTGTCAGCGGTTATTTTGAGTATTTTGGCTCTAGCAGCAGGCTTCCTCTGGATCGAGTCACATGCCCTGTGGCACGCCCAGGGAGGGCATACCAGGAGGCATGTCAGGTCATTTTTGCCGAAATCTCTGGAAACCAGCAAAAAGAGAAGAAAATATTAGAGACAAAAATATGTACATAGGGAAATCATTATATAAGATTACAAGACTAGATTTGCACATTAAAAGCCATAAAATACCCTAATAGTTTAGACTATAAAACGTACTATCAAATTTCCCCAAGCTTATGCTTTGCTTGACCCCAAGCAAAGATATAAAAACTAGATAACCATATGAAAATTGACTAATCAAAACATTCTAATTATGCCTACACAAGTACTATGCGAAATTCTAAGCAGAGAGAAGGTGAAACATAAATCTAAAACAATTACTTAAACATGGTTTAACAATTCATAAACTTTACTTACAAAAATAAATCATTCAAAATTTTAACAAAATTCTTTAAATAAATTTAAGCAAGGCAACGAAATGAAAAAATGCATTGAGTTGTTATTAGATCCAAGCAACACATTATGATTATATCAACTAAATAACAAAAATCTAAATTTAAATCCAAAACTAATACTTATTTACTTTTCTTCTTTACTTAGCTAATAAATAAAATTCAAAAGCATGAATCAAAAAGACATATTAGGACCAAAATGTTAGGTTTAGGATTATGATTAGGAGTGGAATTCAAAGATAAACAAGGAGGCTTAAAAATCACACTAAACCAAAACAATGAGTTTCAAAAATAAACTTTTTTTTTTCTTTCTTTTTCTTTTCCATTTTTTTTCTTTTCAAACCAAGGCCATAATTAAATTTTTTTCTTTTAATTTTGAGATTGGCCAAACAAAAGTAAACACTTCTTTTGAGCATACTTTTTCAAAAACTTCTCCAAAAATATCACAAAATAACCCTATCATAATCACGAAAAAAAATTTTAATGAAACTCAAAAAGGCTAGTGTGACTAGATAGGTTTGACAATTTTAGCTTTGGTGAAAATTAAATGATAAGTGGAGCTATCAATTGAATTTGGAAAAAGGCTCAAAAGCGGCTAACTAGGGGTAAAAATTTTTAGGTTGGCAAGAAGGCTCAAACAAAAACAAAAATGGCCTAAATCTTTTTCAAGCTTTTAAATTTATCTAAAGCATGGTTTTGAAAAATTTCAAAAAGCAAGTCCTAGATAATAAAAGAAGATTAATGAAATTATCTCGAAAATAGAAATAATAGGTGACTTGGATTGTTCACATCTACCACGCTAAACAAAAGTTGACCTTACAAAAATTTTCCAAAAACGAGAAGAAAAATAGTGGATGAAATATTTTTAAGAAAGTAAAGAAAATAAAGAACGAAAATAATAATAAAAATGCTACTTTTAGAAAAAAAACATTTTACGTTAACATGCTACCGTGAATTAGAAACACAACATTGCCAACATTTTACTTGTGAAATATAATTAAAAAGAACGATTATAAATATTATAGTTCGCTAAATCGTTATAAGAAATTTTGAGGAAAAAAAACAAAAACAAGGGGTACTATTGAAATACCAAAATTAGCATAATAATTTTTTTTATTTTGAAATATTCTCTCTTTTTTTTTGAAATATTTTTAATTTTTTCGGATTTTTAAGATAGAATAAAGACAAGAGAAGGAGGAAATCCTCACCCAAGCTTAAAATGGACATTGTCCTCAATTGAGAAAGGAGGGTAGAGAGAGAGAAATTATAACAGAAATATAGGTACAGAATTGAGAAATAGGTACTTCCCCGGATTTATGCTTTGCCGAAGTTGAGTGATGTCGCTCCCCCATGCTTGTGCTTTAGATCTTCATGAAATGTCTTCTTTAGACTTCGTGATGGATTCAGCAGCGTTGGAGCAGGCGATCGCAGAAGCTTCAGCTTGTCGGAGCCGTCCGGGGAAAAAAGTATAAAATAAAGAAAATAGAAAAATAACTTGGGTTGCCTCCCAAGAGTGCCCTTTGTTTAAAACGTCGTTTGAGCTCGACGCATCAAAAAAAATATTATCCAAAAGATAATTTGTCCACAATAATAATTTATGTTTTAAACAAAAACAAAGGCTTAAATTATCCAGAATGAAGATCATGCAAAATAACATTAATATAGTTCGTACTAACATCACCATAGAAATACAGTTTGAGATGCTGACTATCTACTTTGAAATCGCCCTTATCAGGGTATGAAATTAAAATAGTACCATATGGAAAAACATGCATAACAGTAAACGGGCCAGACCAATGAGACTTTAATTTACCTTGAAATAAATGTAACCGAGAATTATAAAGAAGAACTTGGTTTCCCGGCTTAAAGGTTTCTGGGTGCCTTAAGTGTTTGTCATGAAAATGGTTCGTCCGCTCTTTATAAAATTTGTTACTTTCGAACACGTAAGAGCGTCACTCGTCGAGTTCGTTAAGTTGAAACTTTCTAAGGTCACCGACAGAGTGGGGATCAAAATTTAATAATCGCAAGGCCCAAAAAGCGTGGTGTTCTAGTTCTACGGGCAAAAGGCACGATTTTCCAAAGACCAACCGATATGGCGTACATCTGAGGGCAATTTTGTATGTTGTTTGGTAAGCCCATAGAGCATCGTCTAATTTGGTTGACCAGTCCTTCCTAGAAGTTGAAATAGTATTTTCTAAAATTCTTTTTATTTATCTATTCACTACTTCGACTTGTCCGTTAGTTTGGGGGTGGTAGGCAGTTATATAATCTACGACAACTAAAATATATTTGTTTCCGAAGCTAGGAGGAAGAGGGCCAACAAAATCAATTCCCCAGAGTTCGAAAACTTCGCACTCGAGGAAATAATTTTGCGGCATTTCAGTTTTTATTGGAAATGTTGCCCGGCCATTGGCAACTATCACACCTACTCACAAAGGCTTGCGCGTATTTAAATAGGCTAGGCCAGTAAAAACCTGTGCAAAAGCATCTTGTGAGCGGTGTGAGCAGCTTGATAGTGACCACAAGTCAGTCCTTCATGTAAGTGTTTTAAAATATCTAATCCTTCTTCAAGAGAGACACATCTCCTTATCACCTGGTCCGCACAGACTCTGAAAAGATGCGGGTCCTCCCAAAAATAGTTCTTCAACTCAGAAAAGAATTTCTTCTTTTGTTGAGAGGAGAACTCTTTCGGGAGCACACGAGCCATTAAATAATTTGTTATGTATGCAAACAAAGGAGAAGGAGAAGTGTTAATTGAAAGCAGCTTTTCATCAGGAAAATAATCATTAAAAAAATTTTCATCTAAATTTTCAATATAAGCATTATCTAATCGTGAGAGATGGTCGGCGGCCAAATTCTTGGCTCCTCGCTTATCACAGATTTCTAAGTCAAACTCTTGGAGGAGTAAGACCCAGCGAATCAGGCGCGACTTGGCATCCATCTTAGCAAGAAGATTTTTGAGGTTCGAGTGGTCCGTAAAAATGATAATTTTTGAAAGTGTAATATAAAGGCGAAATTTATCTAAAGCAAACACTACAGCTAGGAGCTCCTTCTCAGTCGTGGTGTAATTCTCTTATGTTGATGTAAGTGTTTTACTTGCATAATAGATGGGGTGGATGTTTTTAGATATGCGTTGACCTAATATGGCTCCCATCGCAAAACTTCTCGCATCGCACATTATCTCAAAGGGAAGGTCCCACATCGGAGCTATCATAATGGGGGTGTTAATTAATTTATCTTTTATTAATTCAAAGGCAGATAGACAAAGTTCATCAAAAATAAATGGGGCGTCTTTTTCTAAGAGTTGAGTAAGAGGTTTGGTGATTTTGGAAAAGTCTTTTATGAAATGATGGTAAAAGACAGCGTGTTCTAGGAAACTTCTTATAGCTTTGACGTTCGTAGGCAGCGACAGCTTCTCGATAACTTCTATCTTGGCTATGTCTACTTCAATTCCTCTCGCAGAAATTTTATGTCCCAAAACTAACCTTTCCCTCACAATAAAATGGAATATTTCCCAATTTAGGGCAAGGTTAGTTTCTTCGCATCTTTCTAAGACTTTTTCTAGAATTTCTAAACAACTATCAAAGGCATCGTCGAACACGGAAAAATCATCCATGAATACATCCATAATGCTTTCTACGTACTTGTCGAAGATTGCGAGCATACATCGATGGAATGTAGCTGGCGCATTGCATAATCCAAACGGCATTCTTCGGTAGGCGAAGGTGCCGAAGGGACAAGTAAACGTAGTTTTCTACTAGTCCTCGGGAGAGATGGCGATTTGAAAATACCCCGAGAGGCCATCGAGAAAACAATAAAAGTTATGGCCGGATAATCGCTCTAAAATTTGATCGATGAACGGCAAGGGAAAGTGGTCCTTGCGGGTGGAGTCATTTAACTTACGATAGTCAATACACATTCGCCACCCCGTCACCATCCGTGTCGGGATTAAATCATTATTTTCATTTATTATTACAGTTATCCCTCCCTTTTTCGGCACAACCTAGACAGGGTTAACCCACTTACTATCAGATATAGGATAGATAATTCTTGCGTCTAAGAGTTTAATAACCACACCCTTTACGACTTCTTTCATGTTCAGGATTATACGGTGCTGAGGTTGTATGGAGTTATGCGAATTATCTTCCATTATAATTTTGTGAGTGCAGAAAGATGGGCTTATGCCCTTGATATTAGATATCTGCCAGGCAATAGTTCGGCGATGTTTACGTAAAACTAGAAAGATTTTATCATTTTGTACTTCAATCAGGTGGGACGAAACTATTACTAGTAGTTTGGAATCCTTTTCTAAGAAGGCATAACTAATATGTTCGGGCAATTCCTTTAATTCTAGGGTAGGGGGGTCTTCATGCGAGGTTTTAAAAATTCTTACTTTTTCAAATACTATGTCTTCGTAGACTTTTTTAAATGGAAAATTAAAATGGGTGGGGCTAGTCGCCATGGCGGCTTCTTCCAGAGATTCTATTGGAAGAGTAGAGGGAGGACAAAAATCAAAAAATTCATTTTCACTATCAGAAGGGCAGTAAGAAGATTCATCACTTAAGGCTTCTAATAAGAAATAGGAGTCGTCATTCTCTAGGGTATTTTTCATCGAAGGGGTGATATAGAAGGTCACTTCATCTTTGCCTACATGAAGAAAGAGCGTGTCATTGCTTACGTCAATGATAGCTTGGGAGGTGGCAAGGAAGGGTCGGCCAAGGATCAGGGGAGCTCGACGTCTTCTTCGATGCCCAATATGACGAAATCCACCGGGAAGATGAATTTGTCGACTTTGACTAGACATCCTCCACTATTCCTAACGGGTACTTAACAGATCTATTGGCGAGCTGGATACTCATACGCATGGGGTTGAGGCTACCAATTCCTAACTTCCTAATTAATGAGAGGGGCATCAGGTTGATACTTGTACCTAAGTCGGTCAATGCGTGCTTGACAAAAAGATCACCAAAGACACACAGAATAGAAAAACTACCTGGATCACTGATCTTCTTCGGTAAATCATTTGTCAAGACCGCAGAGCACTCGACATTTAGCATGACGTGCGACAAGTTCTCTAACTTCTTTTTCTTAGTCAGGAGGTCCTTTAGGTGCTTAGCGTACTTCTACATCTGGGAGATCGCTTCATGGAAGGGCATATTTATGTGGATTTGCTTAAATATTTCTAGGAAGCGAGAGCATTGATCATCCTGACGTTGTTTGTTAAGTTCGGAAGGGTATGGTGGAGTTGGATTATTTTTAAATATGGGTTGTGGAGTGAGCTCTTTTCCTAAAGCAGAGAGAGGAGTGATAATTTCTTTTTCAGCGGGTGGTGGAATTTTCAAAATGGGAGCGGAGCTTGCCTCGGGCTCTTCGCTATCCATACCAAAAACATGCTTCCCATTCGGAAGATTTATATATTTCGCTTGCTCTCTTGGGTTGGGCTCTTTATTGGAAGGAAGAGACCCTGCGGGTCACTCAGAAATAATTTTTACGAGTTATCCTACTTGATTTTCTAGATTTTTAACACTTCCGATTAAGGTTCTTATAGTAGCGTCATTTGTGGTTATATATTTAGAAAGTAACTCCTCCAAGCGTGGAGGTTTTGGAAAATTTTGAGGTGGTGGTGGTGGTGCAGAAAAATCATTTTTTGGTGGCGGGCGCATCGCGTTCGAAGGGTTGCTCCACAAAAAAATCGGGTTGTTTCGTAAAGCAAGATTATAACTATTCGGAAAAGCGAAACCTGAAGCATGAAAATTCGCAGCAGAAAAATTATTAAAAGCATTTCTAGGCATATTATTAACATAATCTAATGGTTCGGGAGCAGTAGTTGCAGATTCCCATACCTGAGGGGTGGAGGCAGAAGTCATCTCCGTAATTTTTTTACTTAAAATTTCCACTTGCAGAGCTAGCTGGGAGACGTTGCCTACTTCAAAGATACCTGCAGGTTTGTTTAGGCGGACCTAGGCACATTCCACTTATAGGTGTTCATGTCCATGTCCTCGAAAAGCTCAAGAGCTGGTTCCGATGTCTTATGGTTTAAGGTACCACCAGAAGCTGCGTCTATCATTTGCTTTGCACTTTGATTTAGCCCGTTATAAAATGTCTGCACTTATAACCATACAGGCAGCACGTGATGGGGGCATCATCTTAACAGTTCTTTAAATCTTTCCGGGCTTCATATAAGGTTTCATAGTCTATTTGTCCATAGGAAGAAATATCGTTACTAAGTTTTGTTGTTTTATCTGACGGAAAATACTTCATCAGAAATTTTTCAATTAATTGATCCCAAGTGGTGATGCTCCCTCTTGGGAGAGTCATCAACAACTGTTTATCTTTGGTTATTAGGGAGAAAGGAAATAATCTTAGCCTAATAGCATCATTTGTGACACTATTTATCTTGAAGGTGTCACAAATCTCAAGAAAACTTGCTATATGTGCAATCGGATCTTCATCTTGAAGTCTGTCTTATTGCACATACTGCTGCACCATTTGAATTATGTTAGGCTTCAGTTCAAAATTATTGTTTTCTATAGCGAGGCGCACTATACTGGATTCTATTCCCTCAAGATTTGGTCATGCATAAAAGGACATAGGCCTATGCACGACTTCCTCCACGACGGGTTCTTCCATTCTTAGCGCGGGGGGTTCATCCATTCTTAGGGTAGAAAATGACTCGGAATCCTCAACCGGTATTTGGAGAGTAGGACCTTGAAATTGTAATCTTTTTCGAAGAGTACACTCAATTTTGTGGACCAAGTCCAAAATAACCGACGAATTTCCGCGGGTCATGCACTAGCAGAAGAGAAGATGAAGAAAAAGAAATAAATAAACTAGAAAAAAAAGTTTCTAATTTTTTTTTAAATAGATTTTATGTTTTAACTCCCAAACTTCCCAAGGGCTACCCGATGAAGAGTTTGCAAGGTACTAGACAAGATAGTGGCATTTAAAGCCACATTTCCCTTTTCGAGAGAGTTAGGTGGTGTAGAAAAATTATGAAGTGGGTTGCTATTAAGAGCATTAATAATATTTTTTAATTTTGAATTTTTTAGAAAGAGGATGAGAAAGAGAAATGATAAAAGTAATAGGTTCGTGTTTTCAAATTATAAACAAAAGTTGCTCCCCAAAAACGGCGCCAAAAACATGGTGATCGCTTTCCGCTTGAGAAAAGAGAGTCGAACTAGCAATCCAACTAGGCAAGTATAACTATCGAACTGTAGCTAGGGGACACAAGTGTCGTATTGAAATCCGGGAATCGTCGAGTAATCTTACTCACATGAAAACTATTATCTTATCGAAGTATTGTTTTAGGGTTTAAGAGAAAGCTAATTGCGATTAATGAAAGAAATATTGCGCTAAAAAGATAACTACTTGCAGTTAAATAAAAAGCTATTAAAGGCGATCACAATGAAGGATTGAAACGATGAAATGGAAAAGCACTCGATCGAGAATCACCTCGGCAAGAGTTGACTAAAAATGCAATAAAAAACCTAACTTTATAGGGTAAAGGTCCTTGACCGTGGAGGTTCCTAAAGCTTGAACACGCTTCTCTCGAAGTCATGCCCAACTGAGTTTAGGAAGGTCCGACCGAACTCTCGTCCAAATCGGAGGCCTAAAGCTCGATTCGAACCTTGGATCATCAAGATCGAGTACAAGGAGGATTAGTTAATCATAGGGAAGTGGAGGAGGAGGGATGAGTAGAAGAGCATTAAGAACACAAAGTAAACAAAGGGCACTTTTTATTAATGATAAGAGATAATTATAACTTGAAAGGAGATTACACTTGCAAGGAAATTAAAACCTAAACTAACATTAAAAATAATCTACTAAAGTTATTACAAAAGCTAATACAAAAGGAGTAAACTAAGCAAGGATTAAGAAAAGGACTAAAATGAGAAAGAGAGAGGGGAGAAAGCATGAAAAAGACTAAGAAATAAAATGGCAGCACGTCCCCTCTCAACCCAAAACTGTTCTGGACACAAGGGGGTACCACTGTATTTAGAGGCAAAATTCTCGGGTTGGTCACGCCCTCTGTCATGCCTAGGGGGGCATGTCAGGGGGGAGTGACATGCACGGAGTTGACCTCGGGCTCTTGATTCTGGCAAGAATGATGATTTCTTCTGTACGTCAGTGGACATGCCCTGGGCCATGCCCGTGTAGGAGGGGCGTGTAAGGCACGTCAAGTCTCAATCATTGGTCATAAATCCGTCAGTCTTGGAAAAAGGTTGAACACGGTTTAGGACACGCCCGTGTAGGGGGTCCTTTCAATACTATTGACATGTAGAGGCAAAAATCTTTAAATGCGGTAGCAGGCTTCGGGATGAGGGTGACACGCCCCGTGACACGCCCCGTGACACGCCCTGTGACACGCCCTGTGACACGCCTAGGGAGGGCGTGTCAGGGGGGCATGTCAGCGGTTTTTTCTGTTATTTTGGCTGGCAGCGGGCTTCCTCGAGATCAAGTCACAGGCCCTTTTACACGCCCAAGGAGAGCGTATCAGGGGGCGTGTCAGGTCATTTTTTGCCGAAATCTCTGGAAACCTGCAAAAAGACTAGAAAACATTAGAGGCAATAATATATAAATAGGGAATCAATATATAAGCTTACAAGACAATATTTGCACATTAAAAGCCATAAAATACCCTAATTGTTTAGACTACAAAATGTATTATCAAAAAGAATTCTTTACATCAAGTTGCAGCATTTTATACCCTTGGCAAGAAGCCAATGCGATCACCACCCGCAACGAAGTCATCTTGGCAACTGGACAAAACATCTCTTCATAGTCTTTGTCGTACTGTTGGGACAACCCCTGAGCAACCAAACAAGCTTTGTATCTTTCGATACTTCCATCAGCCTTCTTCTTCAGTTTGTATACCCACTTACACATCATAGGAGTAACGCAAACGACCTTAGGCACAAGGTCCCAAGTCTCGTTCCTTCTGAGGTCTGTCATCTCCTCATCCATATTATCATCCCACTCCTTGACTCTAGTGGCATCTTCAAACATTGAAGGCTCTCGCTCATCCAGGGGGCCTGCGAAGAAATAGGACACAAAGCTCACCTTGTTTCCTTTTTTGTAACGATCTTGTGGTTTAATGGTCCTCTTTAATCTACGAAGGCCCTGACCATTACTGACAACCTCTGCTGCACCTTCTACATCTGCTCTATTCTCGGGCAAACTTGGAGCAATGCTCTCCCTACTTCCTGAAACAGAAGCCTCCGCCCCGGAGTTTGAAGCTCCTATAGCTCCGGGTGACACCGGCAGCTCCACCAGAAGATCCTTCGCAGCTTCTACCTGCCCATCATCAGACCTGCTCTTCTGCAGCTCAATAGAGTTGCCTTCATATGATGTCAGTTCATCAAAGACAATGTCTCTCAATATAACAAACTTCTTCGTCGCAGGATCCATACACTTCCATCCCTTCTTCTGCTCATCATATCCCATGAAGACAAGCTTCCTCGCCTTTGCATCAAGCTTGGTCGTCAGAGCATCCTGGATGTGTACGTAGCAGGTTGATATAAACACCTGAAGGTGTTCAACACTGGGCTTCTCCTTGAACATTAGATCATGAGGAGACTTCATGTTGATCAGACTCAGAGGCATTCGATTGATGACATAGGTTGCACGGGCCATTCCTTCCGCCCAAAAGGACCTCGAAATGCCTTTTGCATGAAGCTAACATTTTCAAGTTTCTGTCAAATGATGGATCTTCCTCTCCGCTACTCCATTTTGTTGTGGAGTATGTGCACAATTAAGCTCCCTTTGGATGCCTTGCTTCCTGTAGAAGTTAGAGAACTCAGTTAAAATGAACTCACCTCCATTAGCCATTCTCAACTTCTTAATCTGAAAGCCAAGCCGTCCCTCCACCAGCTCCTTGAACTCCATGAACAACCAGAAAGCTTATGTCTTCTCCTTCATGAAGTACACCCACGTGTACCTCATATAGTAATCAATCAACACGAGCATATACCTGCTCCCTCCAAGACTTGTAGTGACGGTTGGACCCATCAAATAACTATTAACACACTCTAATGTTTCTTTAGACCATGTTTGTGACTTGTCAAATGGAAGGCAATGTGCCTTTCCATATTGACATCCAGTACATACATGACCATCACCATAGGATGACAACTTAGGTAAGCCTTTCACAAGGCTCCTCACCGCCATGGCTTTCATCTTGTCCATCCCTACGTGCCCCAGCCTTTCATGCCAAAAAGTCACGCTATCTTTGGCCCTCATCCAATCAACATAGGATCTTGTTGATAGAACAAACAAATCCTTTACTCTCCTTCCAGTTTGAGCAACATCATCCTTTAACGCTGATACGCTCCGGAGAAATCTCACTTATGTTGGGTCGAACAGAACGTGTTATCCCTCATCTACTATGTTGGTCACTGAGAAGAGGTTCTTCTTCATGCCCAGTACATGATAAACACTCCTTAATGTGAGTGGCCCCTTATCACTACCCAAAGACATAACTCCCTCCTTCTCGACTACATGCATAGAATCATAAGCAGTATTAATAGTATCATTACCTGAGTAAGCCTGCAACAAAGAAAACATTGACATATCATCGGTGAGGTGATGACCACACCTAGAGTCGATAATACAGTCATCTTGGTAGTTGATGGAGGAAAATGCACAGACACACATGCCCGTCATGAAAGCATTCCCCCATCCAGCTCCCTCAACACTAGAACAAGACTCCTCCTTGCATGTAGCATGACCTGGCTGAAGCTTTACCTTGCAATCTCATTTGAAGTGACCCGACTGATTGCACTTGTAGCACCTTGGTCCTTCCTTCTTCTTCTCAACACGCTTAGAAGAGTAACTCTTTTCTTGCTGATATGAAGTTGATGGACCATCGCTAGCAGGTTTCTTCTTCTTGTCCCATCTCTTCTTCTTCCGTGAGAAGAGAGCCTCGATGTCTCCTCTAGAGACAGTGTTGGAACACCCTTTTTATATTTGGGTCAAGATAACTATGCTAAGGATGTTGACCTAATTGTATAGCATAGGTCATTGAGTGTGAGTTTAGAACTTAGGTTATTTGAGATTTAGTTCTGCTCAGCTCGACGGAGAGTCGACCCCAGCTCGACGTAGAGTCGTCCTCAGCTCGACGCATAGTCGACTGCTGCTCGACGCACAGTCGATCGCAGCTCGACGCAGCGTCGTTCTCAGTTCGACGTAACGTCGAGTTCTGCTCGACGTTGTGGCGTGTATCTCTCTGCTTCAATTTTACTCTCTGATCAACGGTCAGTCGAGCTCAGATCGACGCTTCAGGAAGAGTTCGACGTTTTAAGTTCTCCCGTCTGTCAACATTTGAAATTCAAATGAGAGATTTTTCAAGCAGTTATTGCAAGAGATCCCATGGCCGTTTCAAGACTTAATTGCACCATATCTCAAGGAATTTTCAATGGAAATCAATTAAGGCTTTCCTTCTAGGCATGGACAGTTATGGAATATATTAAATGCCCTGCCAACGGCTATCCCATCACTCAGAGATCTATTCGAGAGAGACAAGAAGAACAGAAAAAATAAATAATAATTCATTCATTCTGACAACACAGAGAACATCAATCTTCATCTCTTTCTCAAGAAATCAGTCTGCAGAGAATTTACAGAGAAGAACTACACTCAGAGAAACATCTTGATCAACATTCTCTGAAACCTCTTCTGCCTCTGCATTCAACTCTTCTCAATTAGCTTTCTACCTTCAGACATCAAACACTCAGTTTCTGAGTCATCTATTGCTGAAGAAGGACAAGCAGTGAAGAGCCTGTCACCCTTGTGCAAAGCTTCTTCTACCTGAACTTCTATATCTCAGGGGGAGCTTTGACAACATCTACATCCACTAGCTTCTCTCTGATTGTTGACAGAGAAGCAAACTCAACCCTTCTTATTTTACCTCTTCTGTACAGGGTTTTAACTCCCTTCAAAAGTTACCTTTTGGTTAGCTGAGACCTTGTCAAAATCAGTGGTGGCAAGACACCTTATCAAAAAATCTGGTGGTGCCCAGGACACCTGATCAAGCATCCTGCAGTGGATTCCTATCAAGGGGTGATAGAAGAGTGGACTACCCAAGTTTGGGGAACCACTATAAATTTCCTTGTGTCTTCTGTGGATTGCTTTTCTTCTTGCTTGTGTGCTGTGTGATTTTACTTTAAATATATTTATCTGTTTGCATCACTCACTACCTACACTAAGCAAATCTAAAGGTTTTAAATATTTCAATTTATTTGAACTTACTCTATTCACCCCCCCCTCTAGAGGCTGTTAGATCTTGTCACCTAACTTTCAATTGGTATCAGAGCGAGGTTGGTCTTTACTTCAGGCTAACACCTGGACCACAAAGATCTTTGATAAGATCAAACCCTATAGAGTGGTTACTTTATTTTGTTTTGTTATAAATTGTTTTTATAAAACTCATGGCACAAAACAAGGAGTATGCAAGCACAAGACCTCCAGTGTGCAATCTTTCCAAGTTTGGACTCTGGAAAGCAAGGATAAAACTTTACATGAATTCTTTTGATGAAGATATCTTTAATTGTGTCTTAACAGAATGTCCAAGACCTCCTACTTCAACAAGTACTTCAGCTGTTCCACCTCCTGCAGGAACAGACACTGATATAAAGAAGTGGAAAGCTGCTGATGCAAAAGCAATGAACATATTGGCACAAACTATGTCTGATGACATATTCCAAAAAGTTGCTGAATGCAATACTGCCAAGGAAATCTGGGACAAATTAACTGAAATAGTCTCAGGTTCAGCTGATGAAAGAAAGGATAGAAGAGCTCAACTGATAACACAGTATGAGAACTTCAAAATGGCTCCAGCTGAATCTGTGGCTGACATGTACAACAGATTCAGTCTCATTGTCAGTGAGTTGAAAACTCTGGACAAGGATATATCTCTCACTGAGATAAATGATAAAATTCTCATGTGCCTACCTAGCACTTGGGATTCAAGAATTGGCCAATCAAAGATGGCAGAAGTCAAATTGAGCTATCCACTGAAGCTCTCTTAGGCAAGCTCAAGTCCTATGAGCAATTTGTCAAGACAAGAGAAGGGGAGCAAAACACATCTTCTCCTGCACCCAAAGTGGAGAAGACAATAGCTCTCAAAGCTTCAGAGGAAGTACCTAAAGAGAAGGAGATAGTCAATGAAGAACTTCTAAGCCTACTAGCCAAAAGATTCAACAAGATGGCTAGGAAGAATTTCAGAAAATGGTCTTCTAAGGACCAAGACAAGCCAAGGTATGATAGATCTAATAATAAAGAAATTATTTGCTATGGCTGCAGGAAACCAGGACACACTGCTCCAAACTGTCCTGAGAATCAAGGCAAAGACAAGAAAGATAGGAGAGAAAGAAAAGACAAGAGAAGAGAGAAAGATTCAAAGAAATATTATGAGAAATCCTCTTCCAGCAACACCAAAAATACAAGGAAAGGATTTGTTGCAGAAACTTGGAGTGATACTGAAGAGTCTGAAGAATCATCCAGCACAAGTGATGATGAGGATGATGCCACAGAAAAAGGATTCTGCATGATGGCAATCAATGCATCACAAAGCAGCTCAGATTCAGAGCATGAATCTGAATATATGACTGATCAGGAATTGAGTGAAGATCAGGTACTTGACTCATTTGATTTTTCTTCTGATGATTTCAAGTTTAGATTTAAATCAATGTGCATAGACTTGCTGACAGCAGAGAAGACAAATGATTCTCTTAGAAGTCAACTGTCTGATTACAGCACATTAAGTGCAAATAATCTCAAGCTCTCTGATGAGTTAGAGTGCTGTAGGGAGGAGATAGCTTCACTAAAGAGTGAGCTATCCAAGGCTAAACAGCTAGAGGAAACTCTCAATGGGAGGAGCCTCAAGCTAATAGACATCACAAGCACAGTGAACTCAAGAATGAGTGGTTCACTAGGTTTGGGTGCCTCTCCAAGCCAACCTATAGTGCTAACAACTCCCATAAAATTTACCAGTAACAAGGGTAAAGGAATTATGGTAGTAGCCAGAAAAAATTCTGATCTACCTAAGCAACTTCAAGTTCAACAGAAAACGTCGAACAGAGCTCGACGTTCTTCGACCAGAGCTCGACGCCGTTCTAACAAGAATCAGCAACACCTTGCTGAAGCGTCGAACTCAGGTCGACACACGTCGAACTCAGGTCGACTTGCTGTTGTCCCTGAAAGTAGGCCTGTTCAAGCGTCGAATGGAGCTCGACGTCCTGAAACTTCAGCGTCGAACTTAGGTCGACGTGCGTCGAACAGAGCTCAGAGTTCTGGGTTGTCTGCACAGGATAAATCTAAATTGAATATCAAGTATCCTACATCTCAGCCTAACCCTTATGCTGAATGGGTGATTCCTCCTAGGAGATATCATCCTGAAGGCTATAAGAGTCAGCCTGAAATGTCATTCATTTCTGATTTCATTGGTTATCAACCTCAACCCAAGGTGAACTGGGTGAAAAACAACTAAGCTGTTACATGTGCAGATGAAGAGCTATCCAGTGGTGAACCAGCATTGGTACCTGGATAGTGGTTGCTCCAAACATATGACAGGAACCAAAAGCAATCTTTCATCCTTCAAAGCAAAGCTTGGACCAAGAGTAATCTTTGGTGACTCCAATTTTGGACAAACCAAGGGATATGGTCAAGTCAAAATAGGCTCAATCACTATCAAGAAGGTAGCCTATGTGGAAGGACTGAAGCACAACTTAATCAGCATCAGTCAACTTTGTGATGCTGGTTATCAGGTTTGGTTCACTGATCTAGTATGTAATATTGCTCTAGATAATAATATTGTGTTGATTGGAAATAGGCAAGATAACATATACCTAGTAGATTTTAATTCTTCTAAAGTAGACATATGCCTTTTTAATTCCCTTAGTAAGCCAAATGAGCTTTGGCATAAAAGATTAGGACATGTTAACCTTAGAACTATTGCTAGGTTGTCTAAACTCAACCTTGTTAGAGGACTACCTTCTGGTCCCTACAAGAAGGAAGGACTCTGCAAGGCTTGCCAACTAGGAAAGCAAACTAAAAATAGTTTCAAATCACTTAACAAGAGTGATTCACCTAGGGTTTTGTATCTGTTGCACATGGACCTTTTTGGACCTACTACAGTACAAAGTCTAGGGGGGAAATCTTATGCCTTAGTGATTGTAGATGACTTCTCAAGATTCACTTGGGTGTTCTTCCTAAGAAAGAAGTCTGATAACTTCAAAATTTTGACAGATTTTCTCAAGAGCATACAGATTGAGTTCAATACTCATATAGCCCTGATCAGAAGTGATCATGGGACAGAGTTTGATTCTCTTCTTATGCAAGAGTTCTGTCAGAATGAAGGGAAAAACAAACATCAGGCACACTTTCTCAGCTCCTAGAACTCCTCAACAAAATGGGGTAGTTGAAAGGAAAAATAGAACCTTAATTGAATCAGCCACAACATTATTGACATATGCTCATCTTCCTCTAACCTTTTGGGGCAGAGGCTGTGAACACCTCCAATTATGTTTTGAATAGAAGCCTGATACATAAACTAAAGGATAAGACTCCTTATGAATTGCTCAAAGGGAAGAAACCTAAAGTCAGCTTTTTCAAAATTTTTGGTTGCATTTGTTTCATTCACAATAATGACAAGAGATATTTAGCAAAATTTGAAGCTAAGGCTGATGAAGGAGTGTCTTCTGGGATACTCTTTGAACAGCAAAGCTTATAGGGTGTATAACAAATCATCTCATAAAATTGAAGAGTCCATGCATATTACCTTTGATGAATCTAATATGTCTTATAAGGAGAAGAATTCTTCTACCAAAGATCACTTACAGGTACAATCATTAGCTGAAAATATTAATCAGTTAACCATCATGGATGAGGGAAATCTATCTTCAACAACTCAACAAGAAGCTGCTAGCAATAAGAGTGAAGATACAGATCAAATTTCAGAACCAAATGGAGAGCCAGTTGTTGTTCCACAAGAGGAAACAACAACACAGGTTGGTGAAACAATCAACACCCACTGTTGATTTAGTAACAATAAGAGATCATCCAATCTCCCAAGTGATTGGAGAAATTTCAGAAGGTGTGCAAACCAGAAATCAGATAAATCAACATCTGATGGCACATCTGTTTTCTCTCCCAAATAGAGCCTCAAACTATTCAAGATGCAGAGCAAGATCCAAACTGGATCATTGCAATGCAAGAGGAACTAAACCAGTTTGAAAGGAACAAAGTATGGGAATTGGTTCCAAAACCAAGAAACCATCAAATTGTTGGAACTAAGTGGGTTTTCAGGAATAAGCTAGATGATCAAGGGATCATTGTGAGAAACAAGGCAAGGCTTGTTGCTCAAGGCTATTGTCAACAAGAAGGGATTGATTATGACCAAACCTTTGCACCAGTTGCAAGGTTGGAGGCCATAAGAATTTTCCTTGCTTATGCTGCACACAAGAAGATCAAAGTTTCCAAATGGATGTTAAAAGTGCATTTCTCAATGGAGACATCAAGGAAGAAGTCTATGTCAAGCAACCTCCAGGTTTTTTATCTCTTCAACCCTTCCTGAACATGTTTTCAAATTACATAAGGCTTTATATGGCCTCAAGCAAGCTCCAAGAGCATGGTATGAGACCTTAGCCTCCTTTTTGCTTGAAAATGATTTTAAAAGGGGTAGAGTAGACCAAACTCTTTTTATTAGAACCCATAAGTCCCATATCCTACTAGTACAAATATATGTAGATGATATAATATTTGGGTCTACTGATTCAAGCTTATGCAAAAAGTTCTCACAACTTATGCACTCAAAGTTTGAAATGAGTAGCATGGGTGAGCTTTCCTTTTTCTTAGGATTGCAAATCAAACAACATGCTGATGGCATATTCATCTCTCAAACCAAGTATGCAAAAGAATTGGTTAAGAAATTTGGTATGTCAGATGCATCTTCTATGAAAACACCTATGCCTACTAATGCTGTCTTAGATGCTGATGAATCTGGTAAACCAGTTGATCAGACTAATTTTAGAGCAATCATTGGCTCTCTTTTATATCTTACAGCTAGCAGACCAGATATTATGTTTGCTACATGTGTATGTGCTAGGTTCCAAGTGAGCCCTAGAGAGTCCACACCTCACATTAGTTAAGAGAATTCTTAGATATGTAAAAAGTTGTCCAAATCTAGGTCTCTGGTATCCACATGATTCAGGATTTGATCTCACTGGATTTTCAGATGCTGATTATGCTGGATGTAGAGTAGACAGGAAAAGCACCAGTGGAACTTGTCAATTCCTGGGTGATAGACTTGTCTCCTGGTTTTGCAAAAAGCAAACATCTGTGTCTACATCAACTGCTGAAGCTGAATACATGGCTGCAGGAAGTTGCTGCTCATAGATATTGTGGATTCAAAACCAGCTCCTAGACTATGGTTACAACTTAGAGAAGTCAAAAATTCTTTGTGATAATACTAGTGCAATTTGTATTGCTCAAAATCCAGTTCTCCATAGTAGGACAAAGCACATAGAGATCAGACATCATTTCTTAAGGGATAATGTAGAAAAGAATAAAATAGCACTAGAGTATATTTCTACTGATTTACAAAGGGGAGATATTTTCACCAAACCTTTGGATGAAAAGAAACACTTCTTCTTCCTTAATCAGTTGGGAATGATAGATGGAGATAGCATAAATTAATTTACAAGATTTTGAAACCATAAAAATAACAAATCTAGGCAAATGTATCTCTTCCTTAAGGATCTAGAGGCTGTTAGATCTAGAGGTTCTGTCTGATCTGCTCGACGCTCGACGCTTTTCACTTGGAAACGTCGACCGGAGATCGACTGACCGTCGACCGCTATATAGCGTCGACCGTCGACCTCATCTTTTGCGTCGACCAGAGATCGACTCTGTCTAGAGTTTGTTAAGGTTCTGTTTCGGTCGACGACGTTAATTGACGTCGACCAGAGCTCGACGTTCAGCATCCCAAATAGCGTCGACCGTCGACCTTCAAAACGGCGAACGTCGAACTCAGCTGAACACCATCGAGTCTCTTCGTTTCCCATAGAGCCTCTTAGCGTCGAACTAAGCTCGACGTTATTTCCTTTTCTGCGTCGAACCTAGTATAAATCATCTTCTCGGCGTCGATGTCATTTGCGCTTTCGTATTTTCTGCAACTACATTCTCCCTCCAAAGCTTTTACACTTGTTCTTGAGAGTATTCTGCAGATAATGGCGATTCCAGCAAACATATTGACGGCAATGAAGTTCGATTATGGTTTCGACATCGACCTGGATTCCTTTGAAGGTTCCTCACAGAATTTTCTGGATATCCTGGAGCTATTTAAAGAACAGAAACTAGTGAAGTTTATGTCAACAAGAATGCCCATGGCAGAGACTGAAATTAAAGAGTGGATATATACAGCAGCTAATACAGATGAGAGCACTATTACTGGTTCTATTTCTGGAACTCAGGTATCAATATCTCCTGCTACTTTTACTGAAGCTTTTGAATTAGAGAATGGAAATGACAGCTTGGAATTGTCAAATGAGGAGTATGCTGCAATGCTAGACAGAATGGGTCATTCTTCTGAGAATGCCTCCAAATTGCTGAAAGTGGATCTTGCCATTGAATTTAGGCTTTTAGCTGATGTGGTAGGCAAGGTCATCTGTGCTAAGAGGACAGCACATGATGCTATTACCAGGCAACAATTCTGCATCATGGCTGCCCTCCTAGATAAAAAGCACCTAAATTGGGGAGAATTACTGTTTGATTTAGTGAAGAAAAAGGTCAATAAGACCTATGTTCATTTTGGAAGGACTTTGGGATTGTTGCTTCATCATGTCTGCCCACAGCTTCTGGTAACCTCCAAGCACATTAATGCTTCAAAGAGGTTGACTTGTGCCCTGATTGGAAAATGGGACAGGAAGATTGTAAATCCCAGGCTGCTGTAGCAATGAAATCCTCTACTGAAACAAGGGCTGTTGTGGCCACTCACCCTCAGTCAACTGACCTAGTAGAAGAAGCCAGGCCATCAATCACCATCTCTCCTTCATTCAGCTTTCCAACCACCTTCTCTCCATCAACTTCTCAGCTCTCATTCCCTTTGCAAACATCATCCATTGACACTATTGCATCTTCTCTTCATCCATCCATTACCACCACCTCTGAAGTATTTGATCCTCTTCATTACTTCCCTTCAATGGACATTGAGATCAATCAAGATGATTCCTTCTTGGATAATTCACATGATAACATTGCTGAGCCCTCATTCTCAGACCTCATCATGTCCTCCATTATTCAACCCTCCATTCCTCTTCCTTCTATACCATCATCTTCTCCTGCTGCATCTGTTTCTCTCCCCTCTACCTCTGCTCAACAGTCTGAGCAAGTAGATCTGCTTCCCTTGGCTAATAAGCTCTATGAGCTCTTGGCTCCAAGGTTGTCCTCCTTATTGGATGCTTCCCTAGCTCCAATAATCAGATCTTTGGACTCTATTTCTTCAAAGCTCTCTTCCCTCTCTCCTGCTGTGGCTGGCCCTTCTTCTAGGGGCCTAGAATCAGTTGCTACTGAATCTAGGCAGGGGGAGATTTTGGTAGAAGAAGAGCTGCCTTCTGTTGATTGTGAAGAGATGCTTGTTTCAGATGTTCAGATTGCAGATAGAGAATTCAGTCCACCTCCAGTTGAAGATTCTATTGTGACAGTACCAGCATCATTTTTCAGAAGATCCTTCAGCTCTCACAAGTTACTGCTTGCTGAAGATCTGTCCAGGGCCATCATTCCCTTTGCTGCTGCTGTTGTTGGTTGTGATAAGATGATTCTTGAAGATGATGCAGTGGTAGCTGATGCTCCTGCAAATGAATCTATTGCTCATATTTGTTCTGATTCTGTTGATATTATTGATGACATGACTGTTGATAAGGTTCTTAACACTTCTGATGCAGTGGAAGCCCTTGCTCCTGCTGAAGTTGTTGTTTCTGAGGCAGTGGTAGCTGTTGCTCCTGCCAGTTCTTTTTGTTTCTTCTGTTTCTGATGCAGTGGTAGCCTCAGCTCCTGCTAGTGAAAGTTATCCAGCCATTTCTGTTGAGGCTGTGATTTCTGAAGTCTTGAGTGACTTAGCTGATTCAGTGCCTGCTGCTCCTGAAACCATTTCTTTCCCTGCAGTGCTAGATAAGTCATCTACACTGGCAGATGCTCCTCTTCCTGTTTCAGAAAGTGCATCAAAAGATGATTATTATGATCCCTATGATCATATCCAAAGCAGCTCCTCTGATGAGTTTGCAACTAGCTCTGATGACTCTTCTGCAACTATTGCTAAAAAGAGGAAAGCTAGAAGCAAAGCTCTAAAGAGAGTTCCAATGGAAAGGGCTACTGACCATGACATTCCTTATTACATACAGCACAAATGCAAGATTACTGAGCCATGGATGCAGTTCTCTAAAAATCAGCTCAAGGCAATGAGAGAGAAAAGAAGTTCAAGAAAGGAGATTCCAAGTCGTTTGACTTTCCTCCTCCTCCACCTCCTCCTTCTCCAGGTGCAGGAGGCAGTGCTAACCTAGTAAGCAAACCTCCAACATCCTCCTTCCAAGGCAAGACTTATCAGTCAAGGAGAGGACAAGGAGGTGGCCAATCTAGAGGTTATCAATCAAGAGGAAATCAATCCAAAGGATCTTCTAGAGGTAATCAAGCTAGAGGTCAAGCCAGACCCCAATCTTATCAAAGGGAAGGAAAGACCATTGCTTCAACCACTGGTCCCTTTCCCTTTAAGCTCAATGAGGGTGTAAGGCAGAACCTATTCCTTCAGATCAAAGTAATAAGTATGAGCCTCCTATTCCATATGATATCCAGTTAACAACCCTACTGCATGGAAGGCTAGGATGACTGAGCTTGCTGCCCTAGACCTAATTAAGAAGAACAAAGAAAGGGGACTGGACACATCCAACATAAGCACAATGTCAGACCAAGAAGACAGGAATTAAACAAATATCATTCTAGCAAATTCTTTGATGCTGATAGATACATGGAGTTACATCTGCTGCTGTTCCTCCCTCTGGAAAGAGCATAACTTCATTGGGGACTTCTGAAGATTACAGATCAAAGAAAGACACTGCCAACCCTCAAAGGGAAATCAAATTCAAGAAAGGCTTTGAAGAAGAGCCTAAGAAGAAGTAAATGTAAGATGGCTTATCTTCTATGCTACTGCCATAAACATCTTTGATAGTTGCTTATCTGCTCCTGCTTCCATCTGTGTTCTTGATTTTCAGTATTTCAAATGTCTGTATGCATTTTTTTAATTTCCTTAAATTCATGTGAATAGTAATCCTAATCCAAATAGGGGGAGATTGTTGGAACACCCTTTTTATATTTGGGTCAGGATAACTATGCTAAGGATGTTGACCTAATTGTATAGCATAGGTCATTGAGTGTGAGTTTAGAACTTAGGTTATTTGAGATTTAGTTCTGCTCAGCTCGACGGAGAGTCGACCCCAGCTCGACGTAGAGTCGTCCTCAGCTCGACGCATAGTCGACTGCTGCTCGACGCACAGTCGATCGCAGCTCGACGCAGCGTCGTTCTCAGTTCGACGTAACGTCGAGTTCTGCTCGACGTTGTGGCGTGTATCTCTCTGCTTCAATTTTACTCTCTGATCAACGGTCAGTCGAGCTCAGATCGACGCTTCAGGAAGAGTTCGACGTTTTAAGTTCTCCCGTCTGTCAACATTTGAAATTCAAATGAGAGATTTTTCAAGCAGTTATTGCAAGAGATCCCATGGCCGTTTCAAGACTTAATTGCACCATATCTCAAGGAATTTTCAATGGAAATCAATTAAGGCTTTCCTTCTAGGCATGGACAGTTATGGAATATATTAAATGCCCTGCCAACGGCTATCCCATCACTCAGAGATCTATTCGAGAGAGACAAGAAGAACAGAAAAATAAATAATAATTCATTCATTCTGACAACACAGAGAACATCAATCTTCATCTCTTTCTCAAGAAATCAGTCTGCAGAGAATTTACAGAGAAGAACTACACTCAGAGAAACATCTTGATCAACATTCTCTGAAACCTCTTCTGCCTCTGCATTCAACTCTTCTCAATTAGCTTTCTACCTTCAGACATCAAACACTCAGTTTCTGAGTCATCTATTGCTGAAGAAGGACAAGCAGTGAAGAGCCTGTCACCCTTGTGCAAAGCTTCTTCTACCTGAACTTCTATATCTCAGGGGAGCTTTGACAACATCTACATCCACTAGCTTCTCTCTGATTGTTGACAGAGAAGCAAACTCAACCCTTCTTATTTTACCTCTTCTGTACAGGGTTTTAACTCCCTTCAAAAGTTACCTTTTGGTTAGCTGAGACCTTGTCAAAATCAGTGGTGGCAAGACACCTTATCAAAAAATCTGGTGGTGCCCAGGACACCTGATCAAGCATCCTGCAGTGGATTCCTATCAAGGGGTGATAGAAGAGTGGACTACCCAAGTTTGGGGAACCACTATAAATTTCCTTGTGTCTTCTGTGGATTGCTTTTCTTCTTGCTTGTGTGCTGTGTGATTTTACTTTAAATATATTTATCTGTTGCATCACTCACTACCTACACTAAGCAAATCTAAAGGTTTTAAATATTTCAATTTATTTGAACTTACTCTATTCACCCCCCCTCTAGAGGCTGTTAGATCTTGTCACCTAACTTTCAGACAGTCATACCAGTCATCTGCCTTACTAATCTCTCCTGTAAAGCCAGCAAGTTCTCCAGCTCTAGTAAGGATGGCTGAGTGGCCCAACCTTTAACAGAGGTCACAAAGGCCACATACTCCTTCCGCAAGCTATGGATGATGTGCCTCTTGAGCTTCTCCTCTAAAATAATCTCATCAAGTTCCAACACTGATATCTCAGTGCACAGGTTCTTTATTTTTAGGAAGAACGATGAGATAGAAAAGTCTCCCTAAGTGGCTCTTGCCAACTCATTCTCCAAGAACTGTAGTCGCACTACATTCTTCCTATGGAACAACCCATCAAAGGAAGTGAAAATCTTAGCAGCTGATTGAAATCAAAGGATATGATCAAAGAGCTCTTGTGAGATAGCCCGCTTCAGAGTAAACTTAGCTCTTGTATTTTTTTTCCTCCAAGCTCTCAACTGTTAAGCATCCCCAGTAAAAATAATAACTTCTTACTTGTCGTCACCACAGATGACCTCCCAAAGATCCTCACCCAGAATATAGCTTTATATGCACGACCACCACTTCTTAAAGTTGATCGAAATTAAAAGCTCAATACCAAGACCTCTTGCTTACCCACATTCCATTGTAACAACAACTGATCTATTAGCTTCCAGAAGCATCGAGCACAACTGATTGTTCATAACTGCTCAAACCTCTGTTCCCTCTGATACCATGTTAAAATTTCTCAAGATGATCAGGGAGATAGCTCTGATACCAAGTAAAACTTTTAAAGCTATCAAGATGACACCTTGATCAAGCAAAAACCGGGAACCAGGCGCAGGATGTAATATCCCTCAGACAACTAGACCCCCTAGGAGTGATTTTGTCATGACTAGGTCATGACAAAACCCAAGAAACACCAAGAAGACCAAGTGGACCTATGAATATAGGTGAGATTACTTTGGTCTACAAATAGTAGATTCCTAAACCTTAGTTTAGGATGATCATAGGGCTTCACCATGACTCCAATACCCCACCATGACCTCACTAATCTATTGAAAGGCCCTAAGGGTCCATTGGAGTCAACCCAGGGTGTCCAAGTTGACCTAGGACCATCCTAGGCCTAAATAGGGAAAGATGCCCTAGCTAAGGGAGTTGTGCCCCTAATGATCACAACAAAACCTACCAAGGTCTCCCTAGACCTAAAGTGGGGTCAATGGGTCACCAAAGACCCATTGGGTTCAACCTTATAGCCTGAGTTGACCCAAGTCAAACCTAGCCCTAAAGTGGTCAAAGTGCCCTAACTAAGGGGCAAGTGACCTTCAGTGTGCAAGATAACCCTACATAACCCCTCCTAGGCCTTAAGGGAAGCCAAGGGGTCACCAAGGACCTCTTGGGGTCAACTCAAATGGTCATGTTGACCAAAGTCAACTCAAACCCTAAAGTGGTCAAAACACCCTTCCTAAGGGTCAAGTGACCGCCCAAGTTCCAATATAACTCTACCTAGACCATAGGGGAGGCCAATGGGTCACCAAGGACCTATTGATGGTGGCATAAAAGGTCAAATTGATAAAGGTCAACCCTAGACTAGGTTAGGTCAGACTTAGCTCAAATCGGCTAACCCAAGCTCAAGCCCTATTCACTTGGGCTAACCACATCATAATCATTTAATATTAGGAATTAGTGAGCTTCAATTAGGCTAGTGTGATGAAAAAATTCGTCCATGAGGGGCAGGAGAGAGAAAGCTTCAATTCCTCTTTAACGGAGGAGAGAGAAAATGAGTAAAGGCCATTCATGGCATAGGGAAGCCAAGGGCCATTCTTCTTTGCTTGGTTCACCTCCCATAACAGCTCTGAGAAGATCAAGAGCTTTTCCAGGCTTTCCCACTGACTGGATGCACTAAACCACCATGGCCGAGAGGAATCTTTCAAGGCCATTAATGGCATTGATGACATGACTACCCTCCTCCCCCATTTTATGGTATCACTGGGCACCAAGGAGTCATTTCCACCCTTGCCCCGGCGATTTTGAGTAACTTCACTATGTTGTCGCAGAAATCGAGTGGCGCCACCACCATAAATAGCAACCCAGCAATCGACGCGACTTCAACCTCCAATAAGTTTTTCCCCATTTCCTTCTTCCATGGGTAGATCATAGGACTAATTAGGGTCAGGTGTCGGGCTCAATTGAGCCAATCAGAGGATCGATTTTTCCTAGTTTTTGGAGAAAATTGAGATTATCGGGATCGCCGAAAAAGGCCCCTCCAGCGGCTGTGCTGCCGCCTGGTGATAGCCACCACCTCGACGGAGGTGGTGGTGGCGGTGGTCGGCCAGGGAGGTGGCCGGGTGGCCGGCGGTGGTGGATGGAAGAAGCTCGAGGTCGGGTCAATCCTACCCGTCGGCTGGAGGAAGAAATGTCGGAACCGTCGGATCTTGCGTCAAGATCTGTGCAGGTCATTATATTTATATTTTATTTAAATGAATTTTATCACATATAATCAGTCACTTTGGAAATTAGTTTAAAAATACTTAGAGGCTTTTACAGAGAAATTTGTCAACATAAACTTTATAGATCGGAGAGTCTACTTTAGTTTAAAATTAATTTCAACTAATTTGGGTAAGTAGTTTTACCACAGAATTCATTTTGGTGAGGGTTATACCTAGGACAAGACGGAGAATAAAATGTGTGCCCCCACTTCACCACAAGTCAAAATGACCTGAAATTTGGACAGTGAGGCTTTCTAACCTATACCTTGGTCTTGTCCAAAAAGGGAATTTTTGGGGATAATTTTTCTATAGTTTTAGAAATTATTTAATAATCCAAGGGTAAATTAATTAAGAGACCTAATGACCTTCAAACCCTTCAAATTTTTGGTAAGTGGTCCTTAGGGTCATCATGAGGTTCTTGTAGAAATTTTCAACTCATTTTGAGTTGATTTGGTTGGGAAATGAGTAAACCCTAGTTTTTCCCTATAAGGTATGTTTAGGTCAAAAGTGCACCATGTGGGTTTGGGTGGCCAAATCACCTCAACAAAGGCTCAGATTTCGGGTCACTGGGTTGAAATGGCATTTAACACCCTCATATGGATTATGGGGTGGTTTGGGGTAGTATTGTACTTGGACCCAAGTTCAAACCCCAAGTTTGGACTTTGGAGGTTTGAGAAGGGCATGGGGTCAAATGCCCTTGTATGGACTTGAAATTAGGTGGAAAGGACCCTATGGTGGTTAAAGTCCTTTGGTTGAAATTTTAGTGATTTAGACATTGTTTAACAAATCAAAACCCTAACCTTAGTTTAGGTCACAAATTTTATAATTGTATGATAGGCTATCAAAACTTTATGAAAAATTATGAAACTTAGGTAGTATGGTCATATGGTTAATAAGAGCCTTTGGTGATTTTATTGGTAATTTTGAAATAATACAATTAGTACCTCCTTTATAATACATGGAATTGCCCTTGATAGTCTTTTCTTTATTATGATCACATTGTTTAATAGAAAGTTATGAAAATTGGGCAAAGTGTATTTTAGGTCAATATACTCATACATGAATTTTATTATAATTTTTAGATGTATATTTCCAGTAGTTTCTTCACTAGCTTTTAAAAATGCAATTATATTCAAAAATGGATTTAGAGCTTAATAAATTATTTAAAATTGTGAAGCTCATGAAAAAGTGTAATTAGGTAAATATGCACATTAGGAAATTTTATCATAGTTTTTAGATGGATATTTTCAGTCATTATTTCATTAATTTAAGAAAGAGGTTTATTATTCTAAATTAAAATTAAAGCTCATTATTCCCTGGAAAGTTTGAAAACTAGGCCAGGAGTGTTTTTAGGGCATATTAGTCATGCTTGAATTTTCTTATAATTTTTGGAATCTTATTTACAATACTTACTTCTTTAAATATTATCTATGTGATTATATTTAAATTTATGGATCAGAGGTTTAAACCTGGTAAAAAAATTGGGAGACTTGAATTTACTGTTAAATAGCTGCCTAGTATTTATCTTAATTTTATGGAGCATTTTTCTTGACTTTAAGGACCACTTCATATTCATACTAGGCATTTGGATTTTTAGGAGAAATAAATAAAATGTCAATTAAATTAGGAAAATTCCAAGTTTCTTGATTTAGTCTATATGTGTCATGATAGGCCTCCATTAATTATCTTAGGTTTTACGATGATGATTTAGTGTAACTCCTATAATACACGTCATATAGCATAAGATGGTCTACATTTAGTAAAAACTGTGGAAATCGTGTTAACAAGGGGAATGGTCGTGGGGAGATGGGATTGTGGTTTACTGATTTTTGTAAGTGGATTGGAGTATACCATTGAAGTTGGGAAGAGTAGGATGTAGAGTTGTATGAGTTTAGGCGGTACTCGGGATCGACGAAAGATCGTCTATCCTGTGAAGGGAGAGACAGAGTCAGAACACATTAGGGTTGGAACCAGTATAATACTAAAGGGACCGGGAATTGGGTATTAACCAATAATAATAAGTGTCTTGCGAAAAGGAGCTTTGGGTTTCAGCTCATCGTAGTTCCTAGTGCCCTTTGAGAGCCCTTCACGGGGTATACCGGGGGAAGTCCTGGGCTAACCTAAAATGTAGGTAAAATAAATTGCAAGAGTAACTAGTATAATGAGGATTCACTTTCACTCACCTCGATGTCTCGGTATGTTAGGTTGGGTCATACGGGCAGTAGGCTCGGTGGTTTTGGTGATGGCCAGGGTAGCCCGGCGAGCTTTGGCTCGGTTATAATTTGAGACGGACGGGATAGTTCGGGGAGCTTTGGCTCGGTGGTTGGTACATCAAGTTTGTATGTGCATAGAATATAAGGTGGTGGTCTTCGGTGTTGGAGGGTCGATGCACTGATGCCAATATGTTGACTCGGCAAGTGTGGTTTTGAACATCGCCAAATTAAGTCTGGTGCGCCAGCCGGCAAGAGTACGCAGGAGCTCCGCTTAGTTTACCAGCGTCGAGGCATACGATAGGTCTGAATGGTAGTGCAATTACCATTTTAGAGGTGGGCAAGGCCCAACCCACCACTTCCATTTTCCACTACGGAGGTATCCTGGGAGGTTTGGCTCCAGAAAGGTGGAACTAAAGGTCTGTGTACATAGAGTCGGGTGGGTGAGTTGCACTTGCATGATCACATCATAGCATATTTGCATGTCATAGCATAATCATTGCATATAACCCTTAACACTTATTATATAAAGTGGTATGGGACGCTTTATACAATAGGCCCTGCAAAACGACCCCTTGGTTTATAAGCTCGTGTGAGCGTGCTTATATGTTAAGGTTTTTACTCTGTAGATGTATACATGCTTGCTAGAAAACCGACACCCTATCGTATAAATTAGTTGGGACTTTTATATGATAGGAGCCTTACAAAAGATCCCTTAGCTTATGTGTTTTCATATAAGTTAAGGTTACTTATTATATGTTCAGTCTTTCATACTTTCGTTACCGTCACATATACACTTAGAACTGCTAGATTAGTTCCATCGTCACCTGTAACTTTGTTATTCTCCACCTTCATTACCTCTCATTTCCTCCTCCCCACTCAGTGCCTAGGATCCATGGGAGAAGGGGTGGGGGACGATAGGACTTAGTCTTTTTGACTAACAGTTTTGAAACCATATCATTTTACGGGACCGTGGAGCCCAGCATGGAGGAGCAGCCCTGGAGGTCAGCACGCTTGGAGATGGAACAGTCTTGCACTAGAGTTCAGACAGTTGGGACTGTGAGTCCCGATCGTTAGTAGATGTTTATTTTTGCTTCCGCGCTGAGTGATATGTAGTGAGGATATTGATGTACCGGGCTTGAGCCCTATTTTCAGCACCTTTATTATTTTTGTGGACTCTCCCTTCGTGGAGATTATTTACTATATATGTGATTTCTGTGGACATGTCTTTTACTATTTTGCTTCTTTTCTGTGTTCGATTTGGCCGCCAGGATCGGTGTTTTGTAGTGGCGACCTTTCTGGGCATGAAGGTGTCACCGCAAAGCGGCAGTTCTGGGCCTAAGACTCCGGTGGTTTAAAAAGAAAAAAGGGGTCTTACAAGTGGTATTAGAGGGGAACCTCGATCGAAAAAGTAGCAGTCCACAATCCCTGGGTCACTCCCGCATGAGTTTGGTTTGGGGACAAACTAAGCAGCGGAAGTAGTGGTGTGCCCATATGGGGGATCACATGTAAATTGTCCACTTTTTAATTAGGTTTGAGTCAATTACTTACAATGGTCCTTGTGGTGCAGCCTCCAGCACATCCCACACCAGAGGGCGGAGTCAAGAAAGCTCAAAATGTTGCACCACCTCCCCTGAATACCACTCCGTTTCTACAGTCAGATATTGGGCAGACACTGACAGCTATTTTGGAGGCTTTCAGGGCCCAGCAGGTTTCGGCTCCGCAGCCAAACACGGGGGCCAATTGGTTGAGTATTTTCCTAGGACTTTTCCCCCATCCTACTTAGGGACAGAGTCGGCTGTTCGGATGGAGGAGTGGCTGGACATCATGTATGATATGCTGACTGGGATACGGTGCCCTTGGGAGGAGAGGGTGCCTTTTTTGGTCTCTTGCTTGGAGACCCATGCCAAAAGATGGTGTAAGACACTGCTGGACACGACGTTTGCTAATATAAAGGTTACAGAGATTTCTTGGGAGGAGTTCAGGGCCACACTGTTGGAGCATTTAGTTCCGTAGTCGGCCAGAGATGAGTTGGAAGACAGATTTCTACAGTTGAGGCAAGGCAACAAGGCAGTGGTACAGTACAACTAGGAGTTCAATCATCTAGCCCGGTTTGCGGATTCTTATCACTTGGATGAGGCAGGATACACCAAGAGGTTATATAAGGGCCTGCAAGATGATCTGAGAGAGGCTCTATTGTTCGTATTCAAAGACCATATTCCTCAGATATTGGAGATGGCGAAGAGGATTGAGGCATATTAGCACACTACTCGAGGCTGGAAGCGGCCAACTGAGGATCAGGGCCGGGGAGCAAGAAATTATCAGCTACGGGGCCGCTTGGCTGATGGGAAAGATGGGAGAAGAGCAGAGGACCAACCACATCAGGAGGTGAGACAGGAGTCGAGGGAGCCGGTGGTAATAGCCCCTCAACCTCTCTAGATGTGGGAGATGCAGAGACCCGGGAGTATGGCATATCCCCCACCAGAGTGCTTCAACTGTCATTAGGTAGGGCATATCCGGAGAAACTGCCCCATGAGGGGGGCACCCCTACCAGCACCATAGGTTGACCCGCCTGCTCAGTATTTTGGAGGCTGAGGTCGTGGTCGAGGATGTGGATACCAGGGCTGAGGCTGCAGGCAAAAGAGGGAGCAAATGTATGCACTGGAACTGGCTCAACCTCGGAATCCGGAGCAAGTGATAATAGGTACGCTAGTAATTTTAAGTTCTTTTCTTTCCTAAAAAGCTAGACTCATGAATTTAGAATTTATAGACTAAGTAGGAAACCATAGCTAGACTTCTAAGATATTTTACTACCCCAGGCATAGTCTTTATTGGAACTTAGTTCGGGCAATTAGCCGAACTAGCCGCTGTGGTCTGTCCAGCCAGTCTACTAGCAGGTAGCCTTAGCGGTCTATTTGTGTTAGAACTCAGTTCGGGCGATTAGCAGAACTAGCCACCGCGCCCTGTTCTACCGGTCTTCTAGTGGATGTCCTTAGCGGATTGTTTGGATGCTGTTTTTGTAGAAGCCGCAAGGGTATTGTTTAGTCGTGAAGCTCTGGTCCATGTCTTATCCTCTCAGCAGTCCAATTGCAACCCGCGGTACACGGTCTGGTGTCAAGCCGCAGCTTCAGCGTAATGGTTTACTGCACTACAAATTGTTGGTTATCCGCATATGCGGCTTAGTGGCTTTAATGGCGGCCTTTCACATGTGTCCTGAGGTTGTAAGGTTATGGCTTGTATCGTGAGCGGTTTTGGTATGTCAAACCGCTCAGTCCACCCGACTTGTATTTAGTCCCACATTGTGTATTATACTCTCTCATCTCCCCTGTTTTCTATAAATAAGGGGGCATGCCTATGTATTACTTACTTTTTTGGAGCAATAAAATTTGTGGTTATTTACCTCTTGTTCGCTTTTCTTCTCATTTTTTCACTTGGTATCAGAGGGAAACCGGTCCTTTTTCTCCAAAATTATTTTTCTCTTCTTGCGGTTTGTTTTTTGAAACCGCGCGAGCAGTCTCTTTTTTGTCCCTCCCTTCTTCCGGTTTTGTCCGGCTTCTTCCCTCCCTTTCTTTCTATCTGGTCGTGCGGTTTCCCCTTATTCGCGCGATCTCGTGCTCTTCTTTCTTTTGTGTGGCTTCTCTGCCCTTAGGTGGCAGCATTTCCCTTGTTGCTGGTGTGTGATCACCAAGACCGGGCAGTTTCTCTTTCTGATTCGCGCGGCTTCTTCTCTGGTTTCCTGTTACGGTTTCTGCTTTGTCCGCCCGACTTGCTTGCCTTCTTCATGGATACTCTGTCATCTTCTGCAACTTTCCCTACTCTGTTCCCTCATTCTTCTCCCTCTACTTCTTCTTCGGGTAATTTGGGTACATTGTCCAAGCTTACGGGCCCGAATTATCCTGACTAGAGTGTGTCTTTTGTCTTCCTTTTATGTTCTCAACGTAAGCACTCACACTTGAATGATGACCCTCCTCCTGTTGGCTCTGCTGCTTATGATGATTGGGACGCTTCGGATGCCTTGGTCCGTACTTGGTTAGCCAACAGTTTGTCTGACGAGTGTCTTCTTGTCATTCGCCATAATCAAATGGTCAAAGTCATGTGGACTCATCTGGCTGCTTTATATTCTAAAGGGGCTCAGACTTCACGTATCTACACTTTGTATGTTGACTTCTTTGCTCATCCTATTATGACCCCTGTTGTAGTGTATCAGGAGGTGCAGAGCCTTGGGGATGAACTTCTTCAACATCGCCCCTTTTCTGCTGATCTTGCTGAGCAACAAAAACATTTTCATGAGCTCCTGGTGGTTTGTTACTTACTTCATCTTCCTGACTCCTATGATCTGATTTGCCAACAGATTCTCGAAGAAGCAGACACTCCGACTCTTGATGCAACTGCTGCGCGGATTTCCGCTATTACTACTCTGCTTTAGCGTCCTTTGCTTCCTTCTCCTTCTCCTGATCTTGTTGCTCATTCTGCCTGTCATGATCATTCTGGTGGTCGAGGTGGCCGCACTTGCAATCGTTGTTCTTTCAAATATCTTTGTTCTCATTGTTGTAAGACTGGTCACTTTGTTGATCGTTATTGGGTCAAACACCCTCATCTTCGTCCTGCTTCTGTTGATTCTGCCAAGAAGTCTACTGCGTTTCTTGCCACATTGGGTGTTGCTCAGTTAGCTACCACGGCTAGGTGGCTTATTGACTCTGGTGCTAACACTCATATGACCGAGAATTCTCAGCTTTTTTCTTCTCTTATGACGAGTACGCACTTACCTCCTAGTCTTATTATTGATGGTTCACCGTCCCCGGTTCACGAGTCTGGCACTGTGCATGTTACTTCTTCTCTTTAGCTTCGGGACACTCTCTATGTTCCCAACTTTCCCTGCAATCTCCTCTCTATTACTACTCTTTGTAAGTAGTTTGACTATGAAGTGATTTTTATTACTACTACTTGTGCCTTTCAGGTTCCTCAGTCCAAGGAGATGATAGCTATTAGGACTGAAAGCGGCAGCTTGTTCTATCTTGATACTTCTTCTTCTTTCTCTGCCTTCTCTTCTCTCCTTTAGTGGCATTTTCATCTTGGACATCATCCTCCTCAGATCCTCGATCAGCTATTGCCTGATTTACCTTGGGGCAATTCTTCTCTTCAGTGTGATGCTTGTCAGTTTGGGAAACATCATCGTTCTACTTTTCCTGCCAGCAAAGGACGCAGTTCTTCTCGTCCATTTGAAATTGTCCATTCTGATATATGGGTTCCTGCTCCTACTAAGACAGTTGGTAGGGGTAGCCTATATTTTGTGACATTTATTGATGATTTTTCCCACTGTACTTGGTTGTATTTGTTGCGTGAACGTTCTGAACTTTATTCTATTTTCACTGCTTTTTATAATGAGATTCATACCCAGTTTGCTACTTCTATTAAAATCCTTCGGTCTGATAATGCTAAGGAGTACCTTAGTCACACGTTTACGTCATTTTGTATTGATCATGGCATTGTTCATCAAACCACTTGTACTTATACGTCACAACAAAATGGTGTTGCTTAACGGAAGAATCTTCATCTGCTTGATGTGGCTCGGAGCCTTCTGAGTCAGATGCATATTCCCAAGTCTTATTGGGGACATGCGGTTCTTCTCTCTTGCATTCTTATTAATCGTGTTCCCTCCTATGTTGTTGTTGGGAAGACTCCCTTTTCTATCCTGCATCCTGATGCGAATCCTTTTGTTTTGCCACCTCGTGTCTTTGGATGTACTGCCTTTCTTCATTCCCCTTCTTCTACTCATGACAAGTTGTCACCTCGCTCCGTTAAATGTATCTTTCTGGGCTATTGTCCGAATTAGAAAGGATATCAGTGTTATGATCCTGTTCTTTATCGGCAGTATATCTCTGCTGATGTCACCTTCTTTGAGACTGTTCAATACTTTTCTCCGTCCTCCTCCATTCTTCCTCCTTCTGATGTTTTAGTTCCCTCTCCTCTTATTTCTGCACCTTGTACGGAGCCTACTATTCATTCTTCTTCTTCTTGTGAATCTCCTGCTCTTCCTGCTTCCGCTATTGAGCCGCTGCACATGGTTCCTAGTTTGCCTTCCTCTCCTTCGGCTGGACCTACGCAAGTAGATGTGGCGTACCTTGATCTTCCAATAGCTCTCAGTAAAGGTATTCGATCATGCACTCAGCATCCTCTTGCTGGTGTGGTATCTTACACCAAATTCTCTCCTCAGGCGTAAAGTTTTGCTTATGCCCTCTCGGCTACTGTTCTTCCAGTATCTTATCATGATGCTTTGGTTATTCCACATTGGAAAGTTGTTATGGATGAGGAGATGAAAACTCTGACCGAACAGGGCACTTGGTCACTTGTGCCTACTCCTCCTAGTGTTGATGTGGTTGTTTGTCGTTAGGTCTTTGTCATCAAGTACCTTCCTTATGGTACTGTTGATCATTACAAATCCCGTCTAGTGGCCAAAGGATTTATGCAAACTTATGGTGTGGATTTCTTTGATACGTTCTCTCCTATTGCACGGATTACTACGATCAGCGTTCTCTTCTCCGTGGCTGTGAACAGAGATTGGGAAATATCTCAGTTAGATGTTAAGAATGACTTTCTTTATGGAGATTTTAATGAGACAGTCTATATGGAGCAACCTTCTGGGTATGATGCTCAGGGGGAGACTCAGGTGTGTAAGTTGAAGAAATCCATTTATGGTTTGAAACAGAGTCAGAGAGCCTGGTTTGAAAAGTTTAATAAGGTTATTTTTGTTGTTGGATTTGTTCGGAGCGCTGCAGATCACTCTTTGTTTATTCGGAAAACTTCGTCTGGGCTGGTTATTCTTGCAGTGTATGTGGATGATATACTTCTTACTGGGGATGATAGGAAAGGTGTTGATATGACAAAGAAGCATCTGCTCCGGCATTTTGTTACCAAGGATATGGGGTCTCCTAAGTACTTCCTGGGGATTGAGATATCTCGGAAACCTGGTTCTATCATTCTCTCACAGAGGAAGTATGCTTTGGATCATTTACAAGAGATAGGTCTTCTTGGAACTAAACCTGCTCAGTCTCCTATGTCTATTGGAGTTGATAAATGCTGGAGGGAGTCCTCACATCTTCTTGAAGATGTTACAAGGTACAGACGTCTTGTTGGTAAACTCATCTATCTGACAGTTACTAGACCTGAAATTTGTTATGCAGTTGGAAAAGTAAGTCAGTTTATTCAAGCCCCTAGAGAGTGTCATATGTAGTCAGCTCTGAAGATTCTTGAATACGTGAAAGGTGCACCAGGTAAAGGGCTCTTGTTCCTGAAAAGAGGAAATTTAAAAGTAGAGGCTTATTTTGACGAGAGCTACGCAGATGATAAGGGCGATAGGAAGTCAATGTCAGGTTTCTGCACCTTTATTGGAGGAAATCTAGTCAGTTGGAAGAGCAAGAAGCAGGCTATGGTTGCCAGATCGAGTGCAGAAGCCGAATATAGAAGCATGTCTTTTACTGCTTGTGAGATGAAATGGCTCCAAACTCTCTTACTGGATTTGGGAGAGTTTTATGATCACAACCTACCAATGTTCTGTGACAATAAATCAGCTATATACATTTCAAAGAATCTGGTATTTCATGAGAGAACGAAGCATATCGAGGTTGATTGCAACTTTATTTGAGAAGAGATTCTGAAGAATCAGATATGCACTCCTTTCGTTACTTCTGATAAAAAGCTGGCAAATTACTTCACGAGACCGGTTACTTTGTTAACAGAGGTTTGTGGCAAGCTGGGCATGGTTGACGTATATGCTCCAGCTTGAGGGGGAATGTTGGAACTTAGTTCGGGCGGTTAGCCAAACTAGCCGCTGTAGTCTGTCCAGCCAGTCTTCTAGCAGGTAGCATCAGTGAACTATTTGTGTTAGAACTAAGTTCGGGTGGTTTGCCGAACTAGCCACCGCGGCCTGTTCTGCCGGTCTTCTAGTGGATGTCCTCAGCGGATTGTTTTGATGCTGTTTTAGTAGAAGCCGCAGAGGTCTTGTTTAGTCGTAAAGCTCTGGTCCAAGGCTTATCCTCTTAGCGGTTTTGTGGCAACCTGCGGTACACGGTCTGGTGTCAAGCTACAGCTTCAGCATAATGGTTTACCGCACTGCAAATTGTTTGATATCCGCAGGTGTGGCTTAGCGCTTGACTGGCTGCCTTTCACTTGTGTCTTGAGGTTATAAGGTTATGGCTTGTATAGTGAGCTGTTTGGGTATGTCAAACCGCTCAGTACGCCCGACTTGTATTTAGTCCCACATTGTGTATTGTACTCTCTTATCTCCCCTATTTTTATAAATAAGGGGGCACGCCTATGTATTACTTACTTTTTTGGAGCAATAAAATTAGTGGTTATTTACCTCTTGTTCGCTTTTCTTCTCATTTTTTCACTGTCTTCATCAGCGACAAACCGGCTTATACGTTATTCGATACGGGTGCTTCGCACTCATTCATGTCGGAGGCCTTCGTGGAAGGGTTTGAAGGCATGGAGCGATTCACAGGCTTGATGATGAGGATACGACTACCCGACGGATCGGAGCTATTCACCTCTGCCCACTGCAACGTGGAGGCAGAGATCGGCGGAAAGGAATTCGAAGCACCAGCAATGATCCTAAGGATTCCAGCCTATGATTTTATCCTGGGCATGACATGGTTACATTGGAACCATCCCCAGATCGACTGCCTGTCAACGAGGATCACCGTAAGGCATGGGGATTCCTACGTCGTCATTGAAGGTATTAGACCTATTCCCCCACTCTTGTTATCATCCGTGCAGGTTGTCAAGGCCCATCTACAGGGAGAGTAAGTCTATGAAGTGTTTTTTAAAATGGCCGAGGCCAAGGATTCCATCTCTGGTATCCCGGTGGTGCGGGATTTTGCTGACGTATTCCTAGAGAAGCTGTCAGGGCTATACCCGCACCGAGAGCAGGACTTCCATATACAGCTTGTGTTGGGGGCTAAGCCGGCATCTAGAGCTCCTTAACGGATGGCCCCAAAGGAGTTGACGGAGTTTTGAAGCCAGCTGTAGGAGCTAGTGGAAGTCGGATTTGTCCGGCCGAGCTCTTTACCATGGGGAGCCCCGGTGCTGTTCATCAAGAAGAAGGACGGCACACCCAGATTATGCATCGACTACCGAGCACTGAACAGACTTATAGTCTGAAATACCTATCCACTACCAAGGATAGATGAGCTATTTGACCAGCTGGATGGGGCGCATTTCTTCTCGAAACTGAATTTGAGGTCGGGCTACTACCAGCTGCGGATACGGGAGGAGGACATTCCGAAGACTGCCTTTAGTAGAAGATATGGGTTATTCGTGTTTACCGTGATGCCCTTTGGGCTCACAAATGCATCGTCGACGTTGATGAGCCTCATGAACTGAGTGTTCGAGGTTTATATGGATGTGTTCGTCATCGTGTTTATTGACGACATCCTCATCTACTCGAGGATGGACGAGGAGCACACACGACATCTGACACTGACTCTAGAGAGACTACGGAAGCACCATCTTTATAAAAAGTTCAGCAAATGCTAGTTCTGGTTGAAGGAGGTGGCCTTCATAGGCCATATTATCAGTGGAGCTGGGTTGGCAGTGGACCCGGCCAAGATTCAGGCAGTTCGGGATTGGCCGCAGCTGAAGATGGCCACAGACGTGCGGAGTTTTCTAGGACTTCCCGGTTATTACCGGAAATTCGAGGAGGGATTCTCTCATAATTCCCTCTCACTCACATCCCTAACGAGGAAGGATGTGCCCTTTGTCTGGACCCCGCAGTGTGATACGGCTTTCCAGGAGCTAAAGTATCGACTCACCTCGCCTCATATTCTTTCCCTTCTTTCGGGGAGAGAAGGATTCCAGGTCTATACCGATGCTTCCTTCTAGGGTATGGGTGCAGTGCTTATGCAGAAAGGCCACGTGATTACTTATGCTTCCCACCAGCTGAATAGGCATGAGCAGAACTACCCTATTCATGACTCTGATATGGGAGCGGTCGTGTTTGCTTTAAAAGTCTAGCAGTACTATCTGTACGGTATCCACTGCGACATATACTCCGATTACAAAAAATTGAAGTATGTGGACACACAGAAGGAGCTGAATATCAGGCAGAGGCGATGGGTGGAGTTTCTAGTAGATTACCAGTACGAGATGCACTACCACCCAAGAAAGGCAAACATGGTAGCCGATGCGCTTAGCCGGAGAGCCGCCATCTCCGAAGCGAAGCCCAAGATTATGACCATGGAGCTGGTGCAGGGATTAGAGGATATACACATCATGCTGGTGTCATCTGATGACCCCGAGATTTATGAGGATTATTTTGCCGTGATTAGCGCCACAGATGACATTCGAGACCGAGTTAGAGAGGGATAGAGGCAGGACGCAAAGCTGGAGCCGATATTCCGGGCCTTGGAGGCAAGTACTGTTGGGGATTACATACTAAGGGATGACCTTGTATGCTTCAGAGGATGGGTTTATATACTAGAGGGAGGCCATGTCCAGGAGGATATTATGATGGAGGCCCACTGCAGCCGGTATTCGGTACACCCGGGAGTTACGAAGATGACTACGGGTCTAAAGAAGATCATGTACTGACCAGGAATTAAGAAGGATATCACCTACTTCATGACCCACTGCGAGACATGGCAGCTAGTGAAGGCAGAGTGTAGAAACCCTGCAGGATTGTTGCAGCCACTCCTGATGCCGGTGTGGAAATTTGAGGATATCGTGATGGGCTTCATACATGGCCTTCCCCGATCGCAGACAGGAAATGATTCGATCTGGGTAATCGTCGACTGGCTAACGAAGGTAGCCAGATTTATCCCGATCAATAAGGATGACTCGGTTGGTGTGCTGGTTTGGAAATTCATGAAGTAGTTAGTCTGTTATCATTGCGTACCCGAGACAATCGTATCAGATTGGGATGGACGGTTTACGTCCAGGGAGTAGAGATCAGTGCAGACATACTTGGGCACTCGGCTGACATTCAATACAGCTTTTCATCCCCCAGACTAACGGGCAGACGGAACGCACCAATCGGACCTTGGAAGATCTACTACGATTATGAATTTTGGATTGCGAAGAGCCTTGGGACAAGCTGTTGTCACTAGTCGAGTTCTCATATAATAACAGCTACCAGTCCAGCATATGGATGGCTCCTTATGAGGCCCTATACTGACGAAGGTGTAGGACTCCATTGTCATGAATACAGGACGAGGATCCGGAGGTTTTGGGCTCGGAGTATTTTGAGGAAACAGAGGCTCAGGTGAGGCTGATACGGGACAGGATGTTAGAAGCTCAAAGCAGACAGGTTAAGTATTATGATGCTCTTCATAATTAGTTGGAGTTTTAGGTGGGGGACCGGGTATTCTTGAAGATCCGACCGATGCATGGAGTTTCACGGCTGCGTGGTCGGAAGAAGAAGCTCAGCCCGAGATATATAGGGCCTTATAGGATCCTGGACTAGATCGGTCCCTTAGCATACAGGCTGGAGCGGACACCGGAGATGGTGGATTTGCACGACATGTTCCACATATCCTCTCTTAGGAGGGATTTACTACTCCCGGAGCAATAGATTACGTCCACGGATGGGCCGGTAGCATCTGATCGGTCAGTTCACCTGGAGCCAATCCGGATTGACGACAAGGGGATACGGGTCTTGCGACGCAAGAAGGTCCCGTTGGTCAAGGTCTTATGGAGAAATCATGGGTAGGAGGAGCACACATGGGAGCCACAAGACTTGATGCAACAAAGGTACCTATAGCTCTTCAAGACGGTATTCCATACAACCACTCGGGATGTTACAATTTATTTTTCATACCTGAAAACCCGTAGGCCAAACTCGAATTTCGGGAACGAAATTTTTTGTTTATTTATTGGGATTTGTAACATCCCTCAGACAACTAGATCCCCTAGGAGTGGTTTTGTCATGACAAGGTCATGACAAAACCCTAGGAAGCCCAAGAAGACCATGTGGACCAAGGAATGTTGGTGAGATCACTATGGTCTACAAATAGTATATTCTTAAACCCAAGTTTAGGATGATCATGGGGCTTCACCATGACTCCAAGACCCCACCATGACCTCACCAATCTATTTAAAGGCCCTAAGGGTCCATTGGAGTCAACCCAGGGTGTCCAAGTTAACCTAGGACCATCCTAGGCCTAAATAGGGCAAGATGGCCTAGCTAAGGGCAATGTGCCCCTAATGAGCCCAACCAACCCTACCAATGTCTCCCTAGACCTAAAGTGGGGTAAATAGGTCACCAAAGATCCATTGGGGTCAACCTTAGAGCTTGAGTTGACCCAAGTAAACCCTAGCCCTAAAGTGGTCAAAGTGCCCTAACTAAGGGGCAAGTGACTTTCAGTGTGAGAGATAACCATACATAACCCTTCCTAGGCCTTACGGGAAGCTAAGGGGTCACCATGGACCTCTTGGGGTCAACTCAAATGGTCATGTTGAGAAAAGTCAGCTCAAACCCTAAAGTGGTCAAAGTGCCCTCTCTAAGGGTAAAGTAACCCTCAAGTGCCAATATAACCCTACCCAACCCTACCTAGACCCGAGGGGAGGCCAATGGGTCACCAAGGACCCATTGATGGTGACACAATGGGTCAAATTTGACCAAGGTCAACCCTAGTCTAGGTTAGGTCAAACTTAACTCAAATGGGTTAACCCAAGCTCAAGCCCTATTCACATAAATGGGCTAACCCTGGGCCACCCCCGCTCGAGTTTAGTTTGGCGACAAACTAAGCAGCGGAAGCCGTGGTGGGCCCATATGGTAAATCACATAAAAATTGTCCACTTTTAGTTAAATCTGTGAGACTTCTTATATTTGACTTCTATTACGCAGCCCCCAGCGCGGCCAACACCACAAGGCAGAGTTCAACAGACTCCGACTGTTGCATCACCTCCCCTGGTCTCCACTCCATTCCTACAATCGGAGATGGGTCAAACGCTGACGGCCATTCTAGATGCTTTCAGGGCTCAGCAGGTTCCGGCTCCGCAGCCAAACCCGGGGGCCAATTGGCTGAGCATCTTTCGAGGACTCTCCCCTCCATCTTACTTGGGGATAGAATCCGCAGTACGGACAGAAGAATGGCTAGATATTATGTACGAAATGCTGATTGGGATACGGTGTCCCTGGGAGGAGAGGGTGGCCTTGGTCGTCTCCTGCCTGGAGTCCCATGCCAAGAGGTGGTGGAAGACGCTGCTGGACACAAGGTTTGCTGATAGGGAGGTTGCAGAAGTTACATGGGAAGAGTTCAGGACTGCGCTGCTAGAGCATTTTGTTCCACAGTCGGCCAGGGATGAGTTGGAGGAGCAGTTCCTACAGCTGAAACAGGGCACCCGGACAGTGGTAGAGTACCGTCGGGAGTTCGACCATTTGGCTCGATATGCAGATTCTTACCAGCTGGACGAAGCAGGATACATCAAGAGATTCTATAAGGGCCTGCGGGAGGACTTGAGGGAGGCTTTGTTGTTTGTATCCGACAGGCCTATCTCCCAGATTTTGGAAATGGCAAAGAGGATCGAGGCCGATTGGCACATGATAACTCTATTTATTTCTATCTTTTTATTTATTTTTCTTTATTAATAGTTAGATATTTTATATTAATTTTATAATATTAAGTTTATTTTAACTTGTTTCTATAATTTAAATCTATTTGTTCTAATTAAATCATTTTTAATCTTGCAGGATTGATCTACAGGTTATTTGGAGCAAAACGAAAATCGTCCAGTTTTCTGCCTAGACACGCCCTGTGACACGCCCTACCTGGGCGTGACACAGGGGCGTGACACGCAAATTTAAGCCTGCAGCCAGAGCCGTCGACCCGCGCCCAAAGATCATCGACCGGCCTTGACACGCCCATGTCGGATGAAGACACGCCCGTATACCCCTTACACAGAGCGTGACGGGCCGTGGAAGAATCATTGACCGCTGCCACATCAGATTAAGATTACATGCCTGGGTCACGGGCGTGACCCAGGGCGTGTCGAGGAAGTTTCCAGGCATTAACGCGCCGTTCCAGCCATTGCCACCAGATTTCCGTTACAGCAAGACACGCCCCTAGTCACGGGCGTGACTTGGGGGCGTGACACCTCCTTGAAGACCAGTTTACTCCCGCCGTTTCCAGAAACAGCCGTGACACGCCCTAGGTCACGGGGGTGACTTAGGGGCGTGATCCGTCGGTTAACCAATTTTGGCAGTTTCTCCTCCAACGTTCCCGGGCTTTCAAGATGACGGTTCCGAGCCTGACACACCCTAGGTCACGGGCGTGACCTAGGGCGTGACCAAACAGAAATTTTTTCTATAAATTCCAGACAGCTTCAGATGCTGAGGGGTCGAATTTTGGGAGTTGGAGTCTTGTAATTTCCTGTTTCTTTTACTGTATTTTCTCATTTCTAAGTTAGAATTACCTTTGTTATAACTTTAATTTTAGTCATTTCTATTTCAATCATGTCTTTTCCTACTTTATTTTGTATGTCCTCAATCATGATGAGTAGCTAATCTTCTTTTAGCACTTGGTCATGATGAACCTTGGAATAAAATAGATCTTTCTCCTTCTTATTAAATGTCTTGTTCTTAATTGTTCTCGCTACGATTTATCTTTGATTTTTATTTCATCGAATTCATATTACGCGGATATGATCTTCGATCTAAGATCCGTATCCTAAATGACCGAGAGGTTGCGGATACGAGGAGATCACTCAAAGATAAAAGGAGTTGAACGCACTCTTCGAGAGAGGACGACGTAAATCTTCCGGATTGGAGTCAAATCCAATAGTGGGGTTCACCGCATAAAGCAAGCTTAGGGGTTTCGACTGGCCGAGAGGTCTTAATCGATCAACCTAAGGTTAGTTAGAAGCATGAGCTCGAGAGAGACGCTTCTATATTTTAGGAACCTCCACAGTCGAGTGAGTATAATTAAGAACTCGCATTTCATTATTTTCCAAGAAGATTTATTTTAGTCCAAGGGGATTATAGATCAAGTGCTAGCTTTCTCATATTTGAATTTCTCTTTAGCTTCAGCTTTAATTTTATTATCTAGTATAATCCAACCAACTTTTCCGTTAGATAAAATAATAGCTCTTCCTTGTGAGTACAAGTACTCAACAGGCCCCGAATCGCAATACGACACTTCCTATACTACATTTCGATAGGTATGCTTGCCTATTCGAGATTCTAGTTTGGTTGTAATTTAACTTCTAGAAAATCTTCATCAAGTTCTTGGCGCCGTTGCCGGGGATTTTTCTTTGTTGATATTTTGAAAGCAAGGATCTATTAATTTTATCATTTTTTTTCTTTTATTTCAAAAAAAAAAAAAACTTTTTCTTTCAAAAAGTTTTATCTTAAAATTTTTATATTTAAAATTTCTTGCGAAAGGGCCGTGTCGGGTTTTCATCCCGCAATACCGCCTAGTACCTTGCGAACCCGTCACTGGGTAGCCCTTGGGAAGTCCGGGAAATTCTATTTTATAAATTTTTAAACCTTAAAACTTTTATCTTTTGTTTTTTATCTTGTGTATGACCCGAGGGAATCCGTCACCTCTTTTTGATTTGGATCCGGAAATCGAGCGAACCCTTCGGCACCGCTTACAATTTCGAGTTCCGAATTTTCAAGATACGGAATCCTTAGGAGACACTCCTAATCCTTCTTTAATTCTATCTCCGTCACCCTCTTCTTCTCCTTCTTCTTCATTTAGTTCTTCTTCTCATTCTCCTAGATCTCTTTCTTTTTCTTCTTCCAATATGGGTGAGCCAAATGTGGTCGAACAACGGACTATGTCCTATTATGCCCGTCCAAACTTGGACAAGGCTCAATCTAGTATTGTTCGCCCCGCTATTGCTCCCAATAATTTTGAGTTGAAGCCAAGCATCATCCAAATGGTACAACAATATGTACAATTTGATGGGCTTCAAGATGAAGATCCAAACGCGCATATTTCTAATTTCTTAGAAATATGCGATACTTTTAAAATTAATGGTGTATCCGATGATGCCATCCGGCTAATGTTATTTCCATTTACATTGCGCACCAAAGCCAAGCAATGGTTGAGTTCTCTACCAAGAGGATCAATCACAACATGGGCTGAAATGACGGAAAGATTTCTTACGAAATACTTTCCGCCGGCTAAAACGGCTAAATTGCGCAATGATATTACTAATTTCTCCCAACTTGATTCGGAAACGTTATATGATACTTGGGAGCGTTTCAAGGAATTGCTTCGTCGATGTCCTCATCATGCAATTCCGGATTGGTTACAAATCCAAACCTTCTATAACGACCTAAATTCTCAAACTAGGCAACATATCGATGCCGCCGCCGGTGGAACGCTTAATAACAAAACACTGGCGGCCGCCCATGAGTTTATAGAAGGTATGGCCTTGAATACCTATCAATGGAGTACACCACGGTCTAAATCACCTAAACCGGCCGGGATGTATGAAATTGATACGGTCTCCAATCTATCTCTCTAGGTTGAGAGGCTAAACAAAAGATTAGAAGAGATGTCTGCTACCTCTTCTATACCTACCTGGGATCCTACTTCTTCCCCCTCTCCCACTACGTTGGCCGAGCATGTGGATTATATGGGAAATCCGAATCGGCCACCCTTTAATCCAGGTAATACTAATTATGGTAATACCTATCACCCGGGTATAAGGAACCACCCCAACTTCTCTTGGAGTAATCCGGGGAACACGGCTCGCCAACCGAACACAATCCCACCAGGATATTTTCCACCACAAGCTCCAAAAGCTCCCAATCTCGAGGAGTTGTTCTCCAAATATACAAGTACAAATGATGCCAATATCCGGAATCTCACCGGATCTCTTCGTAGTTTGGAGACTCAAATTGGGCAAATTGCAAAGATGCTCTCTGATCGACAACAAGGAGCGCTACCGGGCAATACAGAGCCCAACCCAAGGGAGCAAGCCAAAGCCATCACTTTACGGAGCGGGAAGCAGGTAACCACTTCTACAATTCCAGTTGAAACTTCTCCAATTCCGGTTGATACGGAGGTAACGATTTCTTCATCTTCTCCTCCGATTAAGCCTTCTAGTTATATTAAACCAAAACCTTATCAACCACCTCTTCCCTATCCGTCTAGAATGCAAAAAGACCGGATAGATGAGCATCACGGTAAATTTTTAGACATGTTTAAACAAATCCAAATAAATTTACCATTATGCGGAGTGATAGCACAAACGCTGAAATATGCTAAGTACCTCAAAGATCTTTTATCAAATAAAAAGAAACTTGAGGATATCTGCACGGTTCAATTGAACACGGAGTGCTCGGCGGTTTTACTTAATAAATTGCCTAAGAAATTACCTGATCCGGGTAGTTTCTCTATTCCTTGTTCATTTGGCGATTTATTGGTAAAACATGCGTTAGCCGATTAAGGTGCCTCAATAAATTTAATGCCTTATTCTTTAGTTAAGAAATTGGGTTTAGGAGAACCTAAACCCACAAGAATGAGCATTCAATTGGCGGATCGGTCTATAAGATATCCGATGGGTATTATAGAGGATGTGCTTGTCAAAGTTGACAAATTTATCTTTCCGGTAGATTTTGTCATCTCTGACATCGAAGAGGACACCGAGGTACCACTCATTCTCGGTCGCCCATTTCTTGCCACCTCGGCGCCGTTATAGACGTTAGTAATGGTAAACTTCTCCTTAGAGTCGGAGATGAAGAAGTTACCTTTACTATTGACACGTCTATGAAAAATTCGCTCTCCAATGACGACTCATGTTACTATTTAGAGGCTTCTCCTGAAGAAGACTTCATTCCTTTTTCTGAACATTCTTTATCGTCTATTGATCATAACGCTTATTTTGAAAATTTAGATTTAATTACTTATGAAAATAGGGATAAGGATTCGATCACTCGCACACCTACTTTTGAAATTTTGGAAATTAGTAGTGATCGTTTGAAAACTTCTTATGATGAACCCCCACGCTTGAACTAAAACAATTGCCTGATCATTTAGAATATTTATTTTTAGCTGAGGATTCTAAACTTCCTGTAATTGTGTCGGCCTACTTGACCGATGATGAAAAATTTAAATTATCTAATAATTTAAAATGTCATCGCCGCGCAATTGCGTGGAAGATCACGGATTTGAGGGGAATTAATCCCTCCTTTTGCACCCATAAAATCTTATTGGAAGAAAAAGCTCACAAAACAATTCAACCTCAACGTCGGCTAAATCCTAACATGAAGGAGGTAGTCAAGGCCGAGGTGATTAAATTATTAGATGCGGGCATCATCTATCCGATTTCGGATAGCTCTTGGGTGAGTCCGGTCCAAGTGGTGCCTAAGAAAGGAGGCTTAACGGTAGTTCCTAATGATAAAAATGAATTAATTCCTACCCGAACCGTTACCGGATGGCGGGTTTGCATCGACTACCGTAAATTAAATGATGCAACCTGAAAGGATCATTTTCCTTTGCCGTTCATTGACCAAATCCTTGAACGGTTATCCGGGCACTCGTTTTATTGTTTTCTTGACGGTCTCTCGGGATATTTCCAAATCCCAATCGCGCCCGAAGACCAAGAGAAAACAACCTTCACTTGTCCGTTTGGCACCTTCGCCTATCGAAGGATGCCTTTTGGTTTATGCAATGCGCCGGCAACCTTCCAAAGGTGTATGCTAGTGATCTTTGATGAACTAGTGGAGGATATCATGGAGGTCTTCATGGACGATTTCTCCGTCTTTGGAGACTCTTTTGATTTATGTTTAGCAAATCTTTCCAGTGTACTCCAAAGATGTGAGGACACGAACCTAGTCTTGAACTGGGAAAAGTGCCATTTATGGTGCGGGAAGGTTTGGTCTTAGGCCATAAAATTTCTAGCAAGGGTATAGAGGTAGATAAAGCAAAAAATTGAAATTATAGAAAAATTACCTCCACCCTCAAATGTTAAGGCCGTTCGTAGTTTTTTGGGGCACGCAGGTTTCTATCGCCGGTTTATTAAAGATTTTTCTAAAATCACTAAGCCCCTTACCCACTTATTAGAAAAAGACGCGCCTTTTATTTTTGATGAAAATTGTTTGTGCGCTTTTTCTCTTATTAAAGAAAAATTGATAAACGCACCAATCGTGATAGCTCCCAATTGGGAACTTCCTTTTGAAATTATGTGCGATGCTAGTAGTTTTGCCGTTGGTGCGGTCTTAGGACAACGCATCAATAAAAATTTTCATCCGATATATTATGCGAGCAAAACACTAACCACCGCACAAGAAAATTATACAACCACCGAAAAAGAACTTCTTGCCGTAATTTTTGCCTTTGATAAATTTCGTTCTTACCTTACTTTATCCAAAGTTATTGTTTTTACCGATCATTCGGCTTTGCGATATTTACTAACCAAAACAGATGCAAAGCCTCGATTGATTAGGTGGGTATTGCTTCTCCAAGAATTTGACTTGGAGATTCGGGATAAAAGAGGAGCGGAAAATCTTGCGGCGGATCATCTTTCTCGGTTGGAGAACCCCAATTCAGAGGAGCTCAAAGAGGAGGACATCGATGACACATTTCCTGAAGAGCGCCTCCTCGCTATGCATAAGGTAATCACTCTCCCCACTCCTTGGTTCGCCGATTTTGCAAACTTTCTTGTTGCAAGATTCCTCCCAAATGGTTTTTCTTATCAAGAAAAGAAGAAATTCTTTTCAGATTTGAAAAATTATTTTTGGGAGGATCCACTTCTCTTCCGAGTTTGTGCGGACCAAGTAGTGCGGAGGTGTGTTTCTCATGAGGAGGGCGCAGAAATTTTAAAACATTGTCACGAGGGACCCGCCGGTGGGCATTATAAAGCTAATCGGACGGCTCGGAAAGTACTTGAAGCAGGCTTCTATTGGCCGAGCATCTTTAAGGACGCTCACGCACATGTAAGTCGTTGTGAACAATGCCAACGCTCAGGTAATATTTCCCGCCGAGATGAAATGCCCTTAAATTTATTTTTAGAAATTGAAGTTTTTGATTTATGGGGAATCGACTTTGTCGGCCCGCTACCAACTTCTTTTGGAAATAAATATATTCTGGTAGCGGTTGACTACGTGTCACGGTGGGCGGAAGCGCAAGCTCTCCCCACCAATGACGCCCGAGTCGTGACCCGATTTCTTAAACAACTATTTTCATGATTTGGAGCACCGCGGGCAATAGTTAGTGATAGGGGCACCCACTTTTGTAACGCACAATTTGCTAAAGTATTATCTAAATACGGCGTTACACATAGGTTATCCACCCCCTATCACCCTCAAACTAGTGGCCAGGTAGAAGTAGTTAACCGAGAAATTAAACGAATTTTAGAAAAAACAGTTTCTACTAATAGAAAGGATTGGTCGGTCAAGCTTGATGATGCTCTATGGGCTTATCGGACCGCGTACAAGACCGCTATCGGTTGTACGTCGTATCGATTGGTCTATGGGAAAGCATGCCACTTACCGGTTGAGCTTGAACATCGTGCCTTTTGGGCACTTAAATTTTTAAATCTTGATGAAAATTTGTCCTCCGAGCTCCGTAAATTCCAACTTAACGAGCTCGATGAGTGGCGCTCCCTCACTTATGAGAGTAATAAACTCTATAAGGAGCGCACCAAATTTTATCATGATAAGAAAATTAAGCACCCAAAGGACTTTAAACCGGGAGACCAAGTCCTTTTATATAACTCGTGCTTACGCTTATTTCCGGGTAAACTTAAGTCCCGCTGGTCCGGCCCTTTTGTCGTAAAGGAGGTTTGGCCTTACGGGACGGTTCTTATTTCACACCCAGAAAAAGGCAACTTTAAAGTAAATGGGCACCAGCTAAAATTATTTTTTACCGGTGATAATATTAACGAAAAATTAGACAACATAATGTTGTCAAACCCATAATAAGCGCGCGCCACTATGGTCGAACTCACCGACCATAAACAAAGCGCTCGTGGGAGGCACCCCACGGTTATCTCTTCTTTTTTATTATTTTCTAATTTTCTTTTTAAGTTTATTTTTTTTACAGGCTTGAAGGACATCGCTGCATGACGATCGGGTGGAGACGAACGTCGAATCTTCGTATTTCTTCAAGTAGGTAAATTTTAATTTACTGTTCTTAGACTATTTAACATAATGATGATATACAAAAAAAAATGAAAAAAAACGAAAAAAAAATTATCGTACACGCGTTTGTCACGCCCGTGACCCATTGGGCGTGTCCCGGGCGTGATTTGCCAAGACTGCGGGAGGTTCCTCCTCCCTCTATTTTCCCGGCCGTCATTCGGATATGACACGGGCGTGACATGTTTTTATCACGGGCGTGTCAAGCCCGTGTCGCGGGTATCCGAGGCGTTGACCAGTCACGCCTCGGATTCCTTCTTATCAAGTCAGATTTGACTGACACGCCCAGAGTCACGGGCGTGACTCTGGGGCGTGACTGAAGAATCCAATGACGCCGCATTGGATTCTCTTCGGTTTCCCCCTACACGCCCGACGTCACGGGCGTGTCTCTCAGAGTCACGGGCATGTCACTCAGAGTCACGGGCGTGACTCTGAGGCGTGACCCCCGAATCTGAGGCAGTCCACCTCGGATTCCTTTCTGCTTTGACCCGGGCTTGTCACGCCCCCTGTCACGGGCGTGACAGGGGGGCATGACCGACCCGAAAACTCTATAAATAGTAGTTTTTTTCTCCCCTCTTCTCTTCCAACCTCCACCCTTCAACCCCTCTCTTCTCTCCTCCCCTTGGCGAAATTTCCTCCACAATTCTCACCATGCCTCGCCACCATGCTCGATCCTTCGCTTCCTCCTCCGAGCACCCCACTGATCAAGCCTCGGCGGAGGCCATGCTTCTTTTCGAGAATGCAACCCAACAAGATCGAAGCGAGAGACTGCGCGCCAAACCCTTTGGCGTGTTCCGGATCTTGGATTGGGCCATCCTCGCCCAATTCGGAGCAGTGGAGCTAGTTCGGGAGCTCATCTCTACCCAAGGGTGGGATCCCCTCTTCTCCATTTCTGATCCTTCTTTCCTCGAGCTCACCATTGAGCTCTTGGCCTCATTTGAGTTCCGTTGGGCGGCGCAAGATGATTTCATCGTCTTTCGCCTGGGCGGGATGATGCACCAGCTCATCATCCGCCAGCTAAATGTTGTCATGGGCTTTTACTCGGAGGCCTTTTCCACTTCCCCTGCCTACCCCGACCTAAAAACTGATTTCCCTCCCGACTTCAGTCTCCCTACTTTTTGGTCGGAAATTAGTAATGACGTCGCCCCCTACACTCCAAAGAAATCAAAGGGTAGCCACCTCATCTCCCCCGCTTTACGTATTCTGCACAACCTTCTCTCTTTTACCATTTCCGGGCGCGGCGATAGCCACGGCATGGTGACTCGGGCAGACTTACTATACTTGTATAGTATGTTTTACCGGGTCCCACTCAACCTTGGTTACATGCTCGCCATTTTCTTTCGGCATCAGGCCGAAAATGTGAGATTGGGAGCGGTGCACGGAGGGAATTTCATCACTTTCCTCTCCAAGCAGACCGGCGTGTGGGCTGCTCTTCCGCGGCTCACTTGCATGCAAACGCCGCAGCCTCTTCAGTTCCCGACCCTTCAGGCGCTTGGTTTAGCTCGCCGACGCGACGGCGAGTTTGAGGCTATTCCCCCGTTCGTTGGTGGCGGTGATCTTGATCTTGATCATGGTGCCGGTCCCAGCGGTACTCATCCTTCCCCGCAGATTCCGCCACCACCGCTGCACTCTGCTCCAGTGCCCGATCATCCAAATTATTGGGACCGGCAATTTGGGTTGCTCCATACTCGCATAGACCAGATACAAACCCATTTTGACGGTCGCTTTGCTTCTTTTGATGCGCGCTTCACCGTGCTCGAGCGAAACCATACTTCCTCCATAGCGCATATTACTCGCGAGTTCGCGAACATGCGGACTTTCTATCAGGAGCACGAGGACGTTTCTGACCAGGAGTAGCTGCCTTTTCATTTCTTTGGATCTGTAGAGGGTCACCCCCTTTGTATCTGTATTTTTTTTTCTGTATCTGTTTTTTATTATGATGAAAAAATCAAAAAAAAAATCTATAAAATATTATGTTTTGCTTTCATCATCTTGTACAGGTCTCTTTTGATGCTGGCTTGCATTTTCAGGGAAGTCTCCTCTCTTCTCTTTTCTGCTTTATTTTTTTTTACATTAGGGACAATGTATTGCTTTAGTATAGGGGAGGGATATTTCTCAAGCAAAACATATAAAAATTTTCAAAAATAATTTTAAAACAAAAACCACAAAAAAAAAAAAAAATTTAAAACTCAAAAAAAAAAATTTCATTTCGTCTTAACATTTTGTTTTTCCAAAATAAAAAACAAAAAAATGAAAAAAATAGAAAATCAAAAATTAAATTAGAGAAGTCTTTATTTCTATATTTATTCACATGCGAAATTCCTAGTAATTCAACTTGTTTATAGTGTTTAGAGAATTTTGATGTTTTAATTGAATGTTGAATTTTGGAGTAGAACTGTTGGCCATGCTGTGTTTCTAGTTAAGTGCACGTGTAAGTAGAATTTTTAGTAGATCTAAATATTCAGCATATAATTAGATTTTCATTTTTCTAAATGCGTAGAAACAACTTATTTTACTTTAATTTTGAAAACCGGTAAAACTCTAAAATAATTTAGGTGAGTAAGTAGAAGTTTGCTAGAGAGATATTTCGCGGACCAAGAAAGAGGTATTCTTTTTCGATGTCTAGAACTTGCCCTCTAACTATTCTCAAGACTTTGCATAAGTTAAACTCATTAGCATAAATATGATTTAGGCACTTCTTTTGGCAAGTTTGAGCTTTTGTACCCGCACCTAAAATTTTAACTTTGCTTAGTCAATTTGAGCCTATTACCTTTTCCTTTTGTTTTAGCTCCACCAAATGATTTACCAAAGCCTAAAAAGCATCCTAATTACACACCTAAACCCGAGCTTGAAAGAACAAATGTAGAAAAATTTTGTGAGTGATTAGGAGCCTTTTCATTTTTGATGGCTCTTTTCTTATAAAAAAAAAAGTTGATTTATTTTTCTCTCCTCTTCAAAATAAAGAAAAAAAATTATCATTAAAAAATGAAGAGGTAGAAAAAAAAATTCAATATGATGAGAGTTAAAAAATTAAGAAAAGAAACAAAAGAAATAGGAATTTGGCTACGTTATAAGAGCCAAAGCAAATCTTTATGTACAAGCTTCTCTAGGTTTTGGTGTGACTAGCCATCGTGTTTATCTTTGATTACCCTCACCAAAAACCTAAGCCTACATTTCAACCTAATTAAGCCCTATTAATTTATGTTTATAAGTTAGACTAGTGCCGTGGCGAGAGTGTGAAAGGGCAAGCCTATGGCCATCGACATTGATGGATTTCTTTGGAGGGTATCTTAATCTTTGTTTGTGCAATGTTATCTTAGTACGCACACTACACTCTCCCTAAAGATAATTTTAAGATTTACCGGATTTTCATCTTAAAAGTAAAAATAATAGTGAAAACGCATTTTAAGAAAAATAAAAACCTAATTTGTATGCTGAGTAAGTCTTTCTACAAAAATATCTACAAACATAGGCATAAGACTTCGCATTTTACTCCTTAGGTTCAATTTTCTTTTCTAGCATTTAAAATTTTTCTACTCCCTATAGAAAGTTGTTTGCTCGGGACTACCAAACGGATAAGTATGGGGGTATTTGATAACTCTATTTATTTATATCTTTTTATTTATTTTTCTTTATTAATAGTTAGATATTTTATATTAATTTTATAATATTAAGTTTATTTTAACTTGTTTCTATAATTTAAATCTATTTGTTCTAATTAAATCATTTTTAATCTTGCAGGATTGATCTACAGGTTATTTGGAGCAAAACGAAAATCGTCCAGTTTTCTGCCTAGACACGCCATGTGATACGCCCTACCTGGGCGTGACACAGGGGCGTGACACGCAAATTTAAGCCTGCAGCCAGAGCCGTCGACCCGCGCCCAAAGATCGTCGACCGGCCTTGACACGCCCGTATCGGATGAAGACACGCCCGTGTACCCCTTACACGGGGCGTGACGGGCCGTGGAAGAATCATTGACCGCTGCCACGTCAGATTAAGATTACACGCCTGGGTCACGGGCGTGACCCAGGGCGTGTCGAGGAAGTTTCCAGGCATTAACGCGCCGTTCCAGCCATTGCCACCAGATTTCCGTTACAGCAAGACACGCCCCTAGTCACGGGCGTGACTTGGGGGCGTGACACCTCCTTGAAGACCAGTTTACTCCCGCCGTTTTCAGTTTCCCGCCGTTTCCAGAAACAGTCGTGACACGCCCTAGGTCACGAGCGTGACTTAGGGTCGTGACCCGTCAGTTAACCAATTTTGGCGGTTTCTCCTCCAACGTTCCCGGGCTTTCAAGACGACGGTTCCGAGCCTGACACGCCCTAGGTCACGGGCGTGACCTAGGGCGTGACCAAACAGAAATTTTTTCTATAAATTCCAGACAGCTTCAGATGCTGAGGGGTCGAATTTTGGGAGTTGGAGTCTTGTAATTTCCTGTTTCTTTTGCTGTATTTTCTCATTTCTAAGTTAGAATTACCTTTGTTATAACTTTAATTTTAGTCATTTCTATTTCAATCATGTCTTTTCCTACTTTATTTTGTATATCCTCAATCATGATGAGTAGCTAATCTTCTTTTAGCACTTGTTCATGATGAACCTTGGAATAAAATAGATCTTTCTCCTTCTTATTAAATGTCTTGTTCTTAATTGTTCTCGCTACGATTTATCTTTGATTTTTATTTCATCGAATTCATATTACGCGGATATGATCTTCGATCTAAGATCCGTATCCTAAATGACCGAGAGGTTGCGGATACGAGAAGATCACTCAAAGATAAAAGGAGTTGAACGCACTCCTCGAGAGAGGATGACGTAAATCTTCCGGATTGGAGTCAAATCCAATAGTGGGGTTCACCGCATAAAGCAAGCTTAGGGGTTTCGACTGGCCGAGAGGTCTTAATCGATCAACCTAAGGTTAGTTAGAAGCATGAGCTCGAGAGAGACGCTTCTATATTTTAGGAACCTCCACGGTCGAGTGAGTATAATTAAGAACTCGCATTTCATTATTTTCCAAGAAGATTTATTTTAGTCCAAGGGGATTCTAGATCAAGTGCTAGCTTTCTCATATTTGAATTTCTCTTTAGCTTCAGCTTTAATTTTATTATCTAGTATAATCCAACCAACTTTTCTGTTAGATAAAATAATAGCTCTTCCTTGTGAGTACAAGTACTCAATAGGCCCCGAATCGCAATACGACACTTCCTATACTACATTTCGATAGGTACGCTTGCCTATTCGAGATTCTAGTTTGGTTGTAATTTAACTTCTAGAAAATCTTCATCAGCACACCACTCGGGGCCGGAAGCGGCAAGCGGAGGATCAGGGCCGGAGAGCCATAAATGATCAGCGGCAAGGTGTTATACCAGGTTGGAGAAGGACAGAGGACCAGCCTCGACAGGAAGTGAGGCAGGAGCCGAGGGAGCAGGTGATATTGGCCCCTCAGCCTCTTCAGATGAGGGAGGCACCGAGACCCGGGGGTATGGCATTTCCCCCACCGGAGTGCTACAACAGCCATCAGATAGGACACATTCGGAGAAACTGCCCCATGAGGGGAGCACCTTTACCAGCACCCCAGGATGCCCCGCATGCCCAACAGTTTGGAGGACGAGGACGTGGTCGAGGACGTGGTTTCCAGGGTGCAGATCGCAGGCAGCAGAGGGAGTAAATTTATGCACTGGATTTGGCTCAACCCCGGAACCCGGAGCAAGTAATCACTGGTACGTCAGAAAATTGTAAACTTATTTCTTAATGACATTTAAGTTTATATAGAAGTGATAATCTAGGGAAGAAAACCATAGCTAGATTCTAAGACATTTAACTTTCCCCACCCCCAGGAATATTTTTCATCAGCGGCAAACCCGCTTATATGCTATTTGATACGGGTGCTTCACACTCGTTTGTATCGGAAGCCTTCGTAGAAGGGTTGGAAGGTATGGAGCGATTCACGGGTCTGATGATGAGGATACGATTACCCGACGGATCAGAGTTGTTCACCTCGGCCCACTGCGATATGGAGGCGGAGATCGGCGGAAAGATATTTGAAGCTCCAGCAACAATCATAAAGATGCCAATCTTTGATTTGATCCTAGGAATGACGTGGTTGAACTAGAATCATGCTCAAATTGACTGCACGTCCAAGAGAGTTACCGTGAGACATGGAGATTCCTACCTCGTCATTGAAGGTACTAGATCTATTCCCCCTCTCATGCTATCATCTGTACAGGCCGTCAAGGCTCACTTACAGGGGGAAGAAGTGTACGAGGTAATATTTGAAATAACTGAGGCCAAGGTCTCCACCTCGGGTATTCCGGTGGTGCGAGATTTTGCCGACGTATTTCCAGAGAAACTGCCTGGGCTACCCCCGCACCGGGAGCAAGATTTCCGGATACAGCTGGTGTCGGGGGCTAAGCCGGCAGCTAGAGCCCCTTACCGGATGGCCCCGAAAGAGTTGACAGAGTTTCGAAGCCAACTCCAGGAACTGGTGGAGGCTGGATTTGTCCGACCGAGCTCTTCTCCTTGGGGAGCCCCGGTCTTGTTCGTTAAAAAGAAAGACGGAACTCTGAGACTGTGCATCGACTACCGAGCACTAAACCGATTGACAGTCCGAAATACATATCCACTGCCAAGGATAGATGAGCTGTTTGACCAGCTAGAAGGTGCGCATTTCTTTTACAAATTGGATCTAAGGTCGGGCTACTACCAGTTACGAATCCAGGAGGAGGACATTCCAAAGACTGCTTTTAGTAGCAGATATGGGCTATATGAGTTTACAGTGATGCCCTTCGGGCTCACAAATGCTCCGTCGGCATTCATGAGCCTCATGAACCGGGTTTTTGAGGCCTATTTGGATGTGTTCGTCATAGTATTCATAGACGACATCCTGATCTACTCTAGGACGGAAGAGGAGCACACTCGGCATCTGACGCTGACTCTGGAGAGACTACGGGAGCACAAGCTCTATGCAAAGATCAGCAAATGCCAGTTTTGGTTGAAGGAGGTGGCCTTCCTAGGCCATATCATCAGTGGTGCTGGGTTGGCAGTGGACCCGGCCAAGATCCAAGCAGTCCGGGACTGGCCGCAGTTGAAGACGGCCACAAATGTACGAAGTTTCCTAGGACTCGCCGGTTACTACCGGAAGTTTGTAGAGGGATTCTCTCGTATCGCCCTTCCACTCACATCTCTGACAAGGAAGGAGGTGCCCTTTATCTGGACCCCACAGTGTGAGGCGGCTTTTCAAGAGCTAAAGGGGCGACTCACTTTGGCTCCTATACTTGCTCTCCCTTCAGGGAAAGAAGGATTCTAGGTCTACACCGATGCCTCCTACCAGGGCATGGGTGCAGTGCTTATGCAGAATGGCCATGTGATAGCTTACGCTTCTCGGCAGCTGAAGAAGCACGAGCAAAACTACCCAGTCCATGACTTAGAGATGGGAGCTGTCATCTTTGCACTAAAAGTCTGGCGTCACTATCTGTACGGTGTCCACTGCGACATATACTCCAACCATAAAAATTTGAGGTATGTGGACACGCAAAAAGAGCTGAACATCAGACAGAGACGATGGGTGGAATTTTTGGCAGACTACCAGTATGAGATGCACTACCACCCGGGAAAGGCGAATGTGGTAGCAGATGCACTGAGCCGAAAGACCGCAAACGCCAGAGTAGGAACATAGTTGATGGCTTTGGAGTTAATTCAGATGTTAGATAAGATGCAAATATCCCTGGTGTTCGAAGATCACCCTGAGTTATACCAAGAGTATCTTTCATCATTAATCGCCACTGGTGACATTCGAGAAAGGGTCAAGGATGGACAGAGGCAGGATACCCAGCTAGAGCCGATGTTCCGGGCCTTAGAAGCAGGCACTGCGGGAGATTACACACTGAGGGATGACTTAGTATGCTTTAGAGGACGGGTCTACATACCAGAGAGAGGCCAGGTCCGGGAGGATATCATGATGGAGGCTCATTGTAGTCGATATTCGATACACCCGGGGATTACGAAGATGACTGCAGATCTGAAGAAGACAATGTTCTTGCCCGGCATGAAGAAGGATATTACCTACTTCGTGACTCATTGCAAGGCATGCCAGTTAGTGAAGGCGGAATGCAGAAACCCCGCAGGATTATTACAGCCACTCCCAGTACCAGAGTGGAAGTTCGATGATATCGCCATGGACTTTATACACAGACTTCCTCGATCAAGGACAGGGAATGATTTGATCTAGGTGATCGTCGACCGGTTGACAAAGGTAGCAAGGTTTATTTCAATCAGGAAGGATGACTCGGTGGGCGTGTTAGTCCGAAAGTTTGTGGAGCAATTCGTCCGCTATCATGGCGTACCCCAGTCGATTGTGTCAGACCGAGATGGACGATTTACATCTAGGGAGTGGAGGTCAGTGCAGACTTACTTAGGCACTCGACTAACATTCAGTACGGCTTTCCACCCCCAGACGGATGGACAGACTGAACGAACCAACCGGACTCTGGAGGATTTACTACGACTCTGCATATTAGATCGCGGTGAACCTTGGAAGAAGTTGTTACCACTGATTGAGTTCTCGTATAATAACAGCTACCAGCCTAGTATAAAGATGGCTCCTTATGAGGTGTTGTACGGACGGAAGTGCAGGACTCCTCTGTCATGGATACAGGACGAGGACCCTAAGGCATTGGATTCGGAGTTTGTCGAGGACACCGAGGCTCAGGTGAGATTGATACGGGACAAGATGCTAGAAGTATAGAGCCGACAGGCTAAGTATTACGACGCTCGGCACCATCAGGTGGAATTCCAGGTGGGAGATCAAGTGTTCTTGAAGATCCGACCAATGCATGGAGTTACTCGGGTACGCGGGCAGAGGAAGAAGCTTAGTCCAAGATACATGGGGCCTTATAGGATCCAGGAGCGGATCGGTCCCTTGGCATACAGGCTGGAGCTGCCACCGGAACTGGCGAGTCTGCACGACGTATTCCATATATCCTCTCTTAGGAGAGCTCTACTACACCCAGAGCAGCAAGTTATAACCACAGATGGACCGATAGCATCTGATCGGTCAGTTCACCTAGAACCGGTCCGGATTGACGACAAGGGGGTACGAGTTTTACGCCACAAGAAGGTTACGTTAGTCAAGGTCCTGTGGAGAAATCACGGAAGAGAGGAGCACACATGGGAGCCCCAGGACTTGATGCGACAAAGATACCGGGAACTCTTCAGTCAGGTATTCCTCACAACCACTCAAGATGTTCAATTTACCTTCCTATTTTAAACTAGTAGGATATGGGCTAAACTTTTGTTTATTGGGGTCTAGACTTTGCCAATTGAGGGATTTGGTCTTAAATTTGACTATCACCTTTAAATCTCATATAATCAAACATGATATCGTGACATAAACCTTTCAACTCTCATGGGATGTTACAAGTTTCTTCCTTCCCGATAGAGTCCCCGTAGGCTTAACCTTGATTTCGGGGACGAAATCTTTGTTTTGTTTATTGGGATTTGTAACATCCCATTTCCAACTAGACCCTTAAGAATGGTTTTGTCATGACAAAACCCTAGGAAGCCCAAGAAAGAGTCAAGTGGACTTGGTGGTGTGAATAGGGCCACTATGGTCTGCACTTAGCAGATTTCTAAACCTTGGTTTAAGGTGATCATGGGCTTCACCAAGACTCCAAGACCCCACCCATACCCTTATAACCCTAGAAGGGGGTCAATGGGTCACTAAGGACCTATGGAGAGCAATCAAAGGACCTAAGTTGACCAAAGTCAACTATAACCCTAGCTAGGTCAAATTGACCTACACAAGGGTCCATTGCAGTCTATTAGCCAAATATACCCCACCCATGCCTCCATAACCCTAGGTAGGGGTCAATAGGTCACTAAGGACCCATGGAGGGTAGTCAAGGGAGCTAAGTTGACCAAAGTCAACTCTAACCCTAAATAGGTCAAATTGACCTACACAAGGGTCAATTGCAGTCCCTTAGCCAAATGGACCCCACCACTACCCTCATAGGCCTAGGGAGAGGCCAATAGGTCACAAAGGACTCATTGGGACCAATCATAAAGGCTAGGTTGACCAAAGTCAACTCTTGACCTAAAGTGGTCAAAGTGCCCTAGTTAAGGGCCAAGTGACCTCCAAGGGCCAATCCAACCCCACCTTGACCCAAGGAGAGGCCAATAGGTCACCAAGGACTCATTGGGACCAATCATAAAGGCTAGGTTGACCAAAGTCAACTCTTGACCTAAAGTGGTCAAAGTGCCCTAGTTAAGGGCCAAGTGACCTCCAAGGGCCAATCCAACCCCACCTTGACCCTAGGGGAGGCTAATGGGTCACCAAGGACCCATTAAAGAGATCTCAAGGACCAAATTGACCTAGGTGGGCCCTAGTCCAACTTTGGGTCAAGTTAGCCCAAATGGGCTAACTCAAGCTCAAGCTCATTTCAATTGGGCTAACCATGACTTAAGTGACCAAATGGACTTGTGGGCTGCCATGGGACATGTAGGAGCAAAAAATTCAGGCTTGGTGACTAGGAGAGAGAAAGTCACCCATGGAAGAGAGAGAAAGAGAAGGAAGAAAAGGGAGGAGGACTTTTGGGCTCATCCTCCCCCTCCCAACCCCTCCATTCACTCCTCTAGGACAAGGAAAGCAGCCCCAATTCAACCAGCTAGCTTGACTGGTGTGATCCATGCTTCATCCCCTACCTACCATGGCCGAAATCTTTGACCAAGGAAGCCAATAATGGCAATGAAGCTTGTAGCCAACTACCACCCCAATTCTCCTCTTTAAAAGGTTCACTGGAATCCAGGGATGAATTCCCACCAGTTTCCTGAAGAAGCCGAGCCCTATTCTGCATTTTTGAACAAGCCGACCACCGTCGGCCACCACCATTCCAATTCGGCGATTAGCCCGGCTACAGCCGCCACCACAGGTCCTCCTCCACTCCTTCTCTCATAGGTAGATCGTAGGGATCATTAGGGCCGAGGTTAGGGCTCAATCGAGCTCAATCGGATTTTTAAATCCATGGAAATTCCATGGAAAATGCGATCGTCGGGATCGCCAGAATAGTGCTTCCCGGCGGCCTAGTCGCCGCCTGGAGATAGCCCCGACCACCACGAAGGTGTCGGCGGCGGTGGCAGGCTGGGGAGGTGGCGGGATCGCCGGCGGCAGCCGCTGGAAGATGGCCCAGGAGGGACGAATCTGGGCCGTCGGCTAGAGCTTGAAGATGACCAGATCCCGTCCAAAATCGCGTCAAGATTCATGCTGATATGGATATAAACTATAGCTTAAGTTTATTATTAATTCATTATCTGTCACAGAATTTGTATTTATTTGTTTTAATTATTAAAAATACTTAGAGCCATTTTCAGAGAAAATGCTCAACACCAAAAATGTAGCCCCTTGAGTATATTTTTATACAAAATTGGTTTGAACCAATTTGGGTGACTGGTTTGACCAGGGCACTCATTTTGGTGGGGTCTATGCAAATGACTAGGCAGTAATTAAACTAAGTGTCCACACATCATCCTTGGTCTAAATGAGCTGAAATTTTGGCAGGGAGTCACCCTACCCTATATCTAGACCCTGCCCAAAAATGGGAATTTTTGGGAATAATTTTCCTATAGTTTTGTAAATAATTTAATTATGCTAGGGTAAATTAAATTATGGGTCAAATGAAGTCCAAATTCATCCAAATTTTGATGGGATGTATATGAGGTCAATATAGACCTCTGGTTAAAATTTCATTAAGTTTGGAGTTGATTTGAATGGGAATCAAGCAACCCTAGCCTTGCCCTAAGAAGGGCATTTTGGTCCAAAATGTAATTTTGGGTTTTGAGTGTCCAATTCACCTCAACAGAGGTTCAAATTTGTGAAACTGACTTGGCATGAATTTATACACCTTTCAATGAAAACTTGGGGGCATTGGAGTTGATTTGGCCCAAGATCCTAGGTCAAACCCTAAGGAAGGGCTTTTGTACCTTGTGAAGGACATTTGGCCATAACACCTTGTATGACTATGAAACTTTGTAGGGATGGTTTTAGGGTAACTATAACCCTCTGGTAAAAGTCTAAGGGTGTTTTGGAAAGTTTGGGACCCACAAAACCCTAACCCTATTTTAGGGCACAAACTTTGTAGGGTTAGAATAGGCTAGTTAAACTCTTCCAAATAAAGTGAAATTTTGGTATAATGGTAAAACGGATATTATTAGTCTCTGGTAATTTATTTGGGAATTTTGGGATAATATTTATGGTACTTCATTTGAAACACAAGGGATGCCTCAATTTAATAAAATAATTATTATGGTCCCTCTAACCCTTGGGAGGTCATGAAAATTTGGCAGAGGATGTTTTGAACCATTATAGGCTTATATAAAATTTATGAAAAATTTTGGATATATATTTGAGATACTTACTTCACAAGCTTGTTAAATGATGGAATTACTCAATAATTTAAATTAGTCCATATACTGATAAATAAATTATGAAATTTGGTCCAAACCATTTAAATACCATTAGATTCATACTTGATCTTTCTCTGAATTTTTGGAAGCCATATAGCATTTTATATTTCTTTAAATGAATTTTTAAGGATTAAAATAAAATAATGATTTGGGGATAAAACCTTACTAAAAAATTTAGATATTTTGGAAGATGAGTTATATCCTTATTTTGAATAACATATAAAAATTGTAGAATGATATCTTGACTGAAAATGGTACTTCATGTTCATTATTGGAAATTTTAGTCAATAGAATAATTAAATAAATTATTAAATAAATAAGGAAAATTTTGGATCTCTGGATTTAGGGCTTAAAGTCATAATGGACCTCTGTTAATTATTATAAGAGTATTGGATAATTATTTGATGTACCTCCTATTTTACATGAAGTTTGACATGGTGGTCTGCATTTAGCAATTTTGGAAAACTGTTGTTGGGATTTGTCTCCACAATACCTCAGATTTGTAGGAGGTCAGACCTTGAACTAAGATGAATTAAGGTGTATTTGATATTGTGTTCAAGTTGTATGTGTGCAGGTTTTTATTGCTAAGTGTAGACCAATGTCAGTCTATAATGGGTCACCAAACACAGGACCATACAATGTAATCCCTCATTGTGTGATCCAAAGTGTTGGCCCATGTATACCCTCTCTATTGGGATACACTTCCTATACAAGCACTTGGATTGGTGGACTGAAGTTTTGAACTTTATCTTTTCAGAAGAAATTTTTTCTAAGTCCACATACTCGAGTATGTTTCTTCATATACTCGAGTAAGTGACTTAGTACTCGAGTAGATCCTTAGACATACTCGTGTAGACTCTGTGTACTCGTGTAGATAAGTTTATACTCGAGTAGATAGTCAGTCACTCGAGTAGGTCATATCTTATACTCGAGTAAATCCTTCTGCTTTTAGATCCAGAATTTTCTCTGAGTCCATATACTCGAGTACATCTCTTGTATACTCGAGTAAGTGGGTCTGCACTCGAGTAAGTTGGATTACATACTCGAGTAGACTGTTTTACTCGAGTAGATGATAACTTGTACTCGAGTAGTTGGTTAGTTACTCGAGTAAGTGGTATGTTCATACTCGAGTAGATCTGTGCTTCTCATCTCAGAATAATTCTATGTCTGCATACTCGAGTAGTTCCCTACATACTCGAGTAAGTGACGCTGAACTCGAGTAGATGTTTTTCATACTCGAGTAGTTCAATGATTACCCGAGTAGCTTTTCCAAGATACTCGAGTAATTCATTCTTCTCCTACTCGAGTATCTCCAACTCTTCTACTCGAGTAGTTCCTCCTCTTATCTGAGAAAATTTTCTAAGTATTTTTACTCGAGTATATACTCTCATACTCGAGTAGTTCTAAATTCACTCGAGTGCTGATCTTTGAATCACTCGAGTAGCTTATCTTCATATACTAGAGTATGCTCCCTCTTATCCACTCGAGTATATACCATCTAATACTCGAGTATGTTTCTTTTTTGACTCGAGTATATCTGTTTAAATTTTCCTGAAATTCTCTAAGTCAATTTCGCAGTGTATTTCAAATTAATCATTTCTGATTGGTCCACGTGTCATCCCTAATTAATTTTCTGACCGTTGGAGTCCACCTATAAATAGGTCCTCTCAGATTTGACTAAAAACCAGTCTTTGAAAGATTATTATTTTAAGTAAGAGAAAAAGGAAATCCCGTGAACCCTAATTCCTCACGCCGCCGCCGCCGCCATTGACGTTCACGGAAGAAGCTCTGGATCGACGATCTTCGATCGTTGCCTTCAACTTTTATTCTCCAGCGATCCAGACGAAAGTTAATCACTCGATCTCGCCGAGCCTCAAAGATTTCAGATCTATTTTCTCGATCGAGGTGATTCCGTTTTTCAGATTTGTGGATCTCTCTCAAGTCATCTTCAACATACTCTGATCAAGCCAAAGCTCTTAAAGAAGAAGACTGTCAAGATCCAGATCTGAGAATATTGTTGTTTGTATTTTTCCTTTCAAACAATTTACTTTGTAGGAGCTTTGTTCTCCGAGATTTGTAGGAAGGCTTTTTCTTCCGAGTTCTGTAGATCCAGTTGGATCGAGTTTGTAGGAACGTGGTTCCGAGGTGTAGGATTGTTTTCAATCCGAGATAGTGGAGTAGCCGAGTCTAGTGATTTGCTAGATCGGTGAGGAAAGTGGACGTACCCAAGATTGGGGAACCACTATAAATCTCTTGTCGTCTGTGATTGCTTGATGTGTGTTGTGTTCAATTTTTAATTCCGCATTTGACACGCATTTCACCTATTCACCCCCCTCTAGGTGATTTAGGCTAACAACTTAGCACTCTTAATTGGTATCAGAGGGTGGTTGATCATTAAAAGGTTAACACCTTGATCTTATCCTTCTAAGTTGTTTCTTGAATAGTATCAATTATGAGTAAGACCAAGGATTTTGCTAAACTCCCTATCTGCACCAAGAACAATTTTCCTATGTGGAAGGAAAGAGTAAAGTTCTTCATGGAAGCAGTAGATCCCCGGATCTTCATGATTGTTGAAGAAGGTCCCCACATTCCAATGACTACTTCCACCATAGATCCCACCAAATAAGTTCCCAAGAAATTGATGGATCTAGATAAGGATGAGATTGCACTTGTCTCTCTAGACAAGAAAGCTAAAAACATTATAGCAAGTGCAGTCGATGACTCAATGCTGCAGAATCTGATTCATTGCCAATCTGCTAAGGAGATGTGGCAATCCCTAGTGACTCTAATGGAAGGTACTGAAGAAGTAAGGGATGATCGAAGGTCCTTACTGAACCAGAAGTATGAAGCCTTCAGGTAGGGTCATAAGGAAGCCATAGCTGACACTTTTGAGAACTTCTTCAAGATAGTAAATGGCCTCAGAGTTTATGGACGTGTCTTCACCAATGGGGAACTCAATGACAAATTCTTAAGATCCCTAACCAAGGAATGGGACAATAAGGTATGTGCCATTCGGGAGGTTGGAAGGTTAGCTGAGACAGACTCGCAGAATCTGTTCGGAAAGCTTATGTCTTACGAGCTGCAAATCAACTCAAGAAAAGCTGAAGAAGAGATCAGCAGGTCTGCATCCAAGGAGAAGTCTGTCGCTCTAAAGGCAGATAGCTCAAGGAAGACAAAGGCTAGCTCTCCTGCCCCAGTTCCTGAAGCTGATGAAGAAGAATCATCTGATCCAAGCTCATCTGGCTCAAAACTATCTGAAGGAGAGTTCTCATTGCTCTCCCGGCAATTCAAGAAATTCTTAAATAAGAAGAAGCAATGGAGAGGCAAAGATGCCTCATTCAGAAGATCACGACGTGATGGTGATCAGAGAAAGAAAGGGTTAAGTAGCCATGACAGGTATAACTCTAAACAGAACAAACAGATTTCGACTGACATCGTTTGTTATTGTTGCAATAAGCCAGGTCACGTCATCGCCGACTGCCCTCACAAAAAGAAAGAAGGTGGAAGAAGAGAGGAAAAGAAATCCTCACACCATAAGAAGAGGACAGAGAAGAGTCTAGTAGCCAAGAAGAGCAAAACTCTCAGCGACTCCGACTCATCTGAGTCGAGTGAAGAAGAGGAAGCTTACTTTGGGCTCATGGCTCACTCAGATGATGATCAAGTCCCCCAGTTCACTGGGGAGGTAAAATCTCACACTCCTCTCTCTGATTCTGATGATGATAATGAGCAAGAGGGTTATTCCTTTGAAGATGAATCTGAACTCATGGCCCAGTACAAAGAGTTGCTCATGACCTACGAGAAATGTCGTAGAGTAGTGAAAAATCAAGCCAAAGAGATAAAATCTCTACAGGCTAGTGAGAGCAGCTTGAGAGAAGAAGTCAATAAGACTAACTCTCTTCAAGAGATCTTAAACAGTGCTATGGATGAATACAATCAAGCTCTCAAGCACCTCAACCTTAAAGAGGAAATCATCAAAGAATTGGAACAACAACTCGAGGCGGAAAAGAAACTTGTTGAGAGTTTCTCTAAGCCTAAGACAGTTCTTCCAATCATTGCTGAGTTCTCTGCTAAGGCCAAGGGTGCTGGTTTAGGCCACATTGGCTCTTCCAATAAATCCTCTAGGAGAAACAAGGCCAAGAGAAAGAATAAGGCTGCCCGGAAGGCTCTAGCTGAAGAAAAAGGGAAAGCTCCCTTGGAACCTATTCTGTTCAAGAAAGTTATCTTTCCTACGAACGAGCTCGACTATGAGTCTACCTATGGACACTTCTCTAGGCCGATCCCTGAGAAGCCTAAGTCAAGATACCAAGGTTGGACTCGTCCCCATAACTTTGGCGAGAGTGCCTTCAAAGCACCTTATGAAGAGATTCAACTTCAAAGCTATGGACCTTATGCTCATGGTCACAATATCAAAAAGACACCAAAAGTAAAACCCATTGTAGAAAAGCCTATGAAGGAGAAGACTTCATGTAATTGCCATCATCATGAAGCCTCTTCCTCCAAGAGTAAAGCTCCTGCTGGACCTTCATTCCAGAAAGTCAAGCAGAAATACACAAGGCAAAGATACAACAGGTTCGACTGTTGGTGTTGTGGCAGAATTGGTCATTTTGCCAGTGATTGTTGGTTCAATCCTAGTAATGCTGCAACCCCTCAAGTTAGCAACGTGAGAATGACCACTCATGAGGCTAATACTCGTAGGGGGAGTATTCTAACTCGAGACCAAGGACCCAAACTTGTTTGGGTTCCTAAGGCTAAATGATTGTAATTGCAGGTATGTCCAAAGGCCACCAAAATGCCAATCTGGTACTTGGACAGTGGATGCTCTCGGCATATGAACGGGACAAGGAGCCTACTCCAGAATTACACCTCAGTCTACAACGGACCAAAGGTCATCTTTGGAGGTTCAGATCGAGGAATAACTAAAGGCTATGGTATGATCTCTAACGGTAGCGTATCCTTTTCGGATGTAGCCTATGTTGAAGGATTGGAACACAATCTCATCAGCATAAGCCAACTATGCGACAAAGGATACGTAGTTGAATTTCATGCTAACAAGTGTTTGATAAAATCGGTTAACAACATGGAAACTATTTTATCAGGCACTCGAAGCAGAAATATTTTCTGTTTAAATTTCATTTGTATGGACTCTTCGACACCAGTATGTCTTTTGGCAAAAAGTAGTGCATCTCTTGCTGACCAATGCTACAAGAGACTAGCACATATTAATTACAAAACTATTAATAAATTATTCTCTCAAAACTTAGTACGTGATACACCTAATGTCAAGTGCATTACGGACAGTCCTTGTCACGCTTGTATCAAAGGCAAGCAAACAAGAAGTTCGTTTAAAAGCATAATAGGCAAGGATTCAAATAGAAGCTTACAGCTTCTCCATATGGACTTGTTTGGTCCACTACAAGTTAGAAGTTTGGGAGGTAAGGAATATACATTGGTTATTGTGGATGATTACTCGCACTTTGCGTGGGTGTTCTTTCTGAAACACAAGTCAGATACTTTCGGTATTTTCACTAGTTTTGTTAGGCAGATCCAGAATGAATACAACTGTTCCGTAGTCAAAATCAGAAGTGACAATGGAACGGAATTCAAGTCTGGAGCCATGACAGAATTCTGTGAAAGTCAAGGTATCTTTCATGAGTTTTCCTCTCCTCATACCCCACAGTAAAATGGAGTAGCTGAGAGAAGGAACAGAACACTCATAGAGGCTTGCCGGACCATGTTGAGTGATGCCTCACTTCCAGAGTATTTCTGGGCTGAAGCCGTCAACACCACTTGTCACGTGCAAAATCGAGCACTCATCAACAAAAATCATGATAAGACCCCTTACGAACTTTTAAAAGGCAGGAAACCAACCATTTCGTATTTTAGAATCTTTGGCTGTAAGTGCTTCGTGCTTAACAACGGTAAGTATCACACTACCAAGTTTAGCGAGAAAAGCTTTGAAGGTATTTTTGTAGGGTATAGTATCCATAGTAAAGCCTATAGAGTATTCAATAGAAAAACTCTAGTGGTGGAAGAGTCGATACATCTTGTATTTGATGAGACGAGTCTGCTGCAAGGCAACTCCTCTAGTGTGCCTATTGTAGATGCTGGTACAAAGTTGAAAGAAATTATCTTGGATGAAACTACCAAAGATAGAGATGAGACATTCATCAAGATCACCTTTACAACCCCTATTGAAGAGGTAGATGATCAAGATGAGGAACACATCTCAGCTGAAGATGCAACTCCAGTGGCTAAAGAGATCCCAGATGCAAGGACTTTAGAGTTCAGACACTTGAAGGATCACCCCGTTGATCAAATCATAGGAGATCCTCGGGATGGCGTCAGAACTCGTCGAGGTACAACTAACGAGAATTTATACTTAAGTTTTCTTTCACAGGTTGAACCAAAGAAGTTTGAGGAAGCCAATTCCGACGCATCCTGGATTCTAGCCATGGAAGAAGTGCTGAATCAGTTCAAATGATGCAAAGTTTGGACACTTGTTCCTAGACCCAAGAGTAAGAACGTCATTGGGACAAAATGGGTCTACCGGAACAAGATGGACGAAGATGGAACAATTATAAAGAATAAAGCCAGACTTGTCGCCAAGGGCTATCGTCAAGAAGAAGGAATCGACTTTGACCAGACATATGCTCCAGTGGCAAGACTGGAGGCGATCAGGTTATTTCTTGCCTACGCTACACTTAAGGGCTTTACCGTCTATCAAATGGACGTTAAGTCCGCCTTCCTAAATAGTGACATAAAGGAAGAAGTGTATGTAGAGCAACCGTCAGGTTTTGTTGATTCAACCTTTCCTAATTATGTTTATTTACTGCAAAAAGCTTTATATGGTCTTAAGCAAGCTCCTCGAGCTTGGTATGAGACGTTGTCTACCTTTCTTCTTGAAAACAAGTTCACAAGAGGAAAGATAGACAAGACATTATTTCTTAGGGAAATAAAAGGCAAGATTTTGCTAGTGCAAATCTATGTCGACGACATCATTTTTGGCTCTACGGATAACAACCTCTGCAAGAAGTTTTCCAAACTTATGTAAGGGAAGTTCTAAATGAGCAGTATGGGAGAGCTGAAGTATTTCTTAGGGCTTCAAGTGAAACAATCTGAGGATGGAATTTTCATCTCACAGACCAAGTTCACCAAAGAGCTACTTAAGAAATTCGGAATGGAGAATGCAACCTCTATGAGGACTCTTATGGCCTCAGCTATGTCTCTGGACAAGGATGAGAACGGGGAACCTTTTGATGAAACTAAGTATAGAAGCATAATTGGGTCCTTGCTCTACCTTACTGCAAGTAGACCAGACATAATGTTCTCAACATGTGTATGTGCTAGATTTCAGGTGAACTCTAAGGAATCTCACTACATCGCTGCAAAGAGAATCTTGAGATACCTCAAAGGCACACCAAATCTTGGCTTATGGTACCCAAGAAGTAATGATAGTGAACTAATTGGATTTTCAGATGCAGATTTTGCAGGTAGCAAAGATGACAGGAAAAGCACCTCCGGGACTTGCCAATTTCTCGGAAGGAGACTTATTTCCTGGAGCAGTAAGAAGCAGAACTGTGTAGCCATCTCAACGGCTGAATCAGAGTACATCTCTGCAGGCAGCTGTTGTGCACAGCTTTTATGGATCAAGAATCAATTTGAAGACTACAACATGAAGTTCCAGAACATTCCTTTGTTTTGCGACTCATCCAGTACCATAGCAATTGCCAACAATCCAGTCTCTCACAGCCGGACCAAACATATAGAGCTTCGCTATCATTTCATCCGGGAGCATGTGGAAAATGGAGACATTGATCTACAATATGTCTCCACAGACAGGCAAGTTGCAGATATATTCACCAAGCCGCTGGACGAGTCCAAGTTTTCGTTCTTCAAAACGGAACTCGGCCTGCTCAACAAAGAAGACTAGTAATGGACTCTCAAAGCTGAAGAGATCTATGTCAGTAAATATCTCCAAGGAAAATTGTTCTTCAGAGTAAGATACTCGAGTATATCAAAGACATACTCGAGTAAACGGGAAATACTCGAGTAAAGAGTTTCACATACTCGTGTATGAATTTTACACACTCGAGTATGCTTCGTTACTACTCGTGTATGAACTTTACATACTCGAGTATGCTCCGTCTCTACTCGAGTATGAACCTGACCTACTCGAGTATACGGACTTCTCTACTTTGAAATTCTACATTCTCTATTCGCACCGAGCTATTTGCCGCTTCATTCAGGTATGAAATTATATTTATTTTTTTTCCTAAAACCTAATTAGGATTATATATATATATATAGAAAAATCGGGAAAACCCTTTCCACTTCTCATTTACTCGAGTAGCCACCGACTCCTCATCTTCTAGAAATCGCAGAGCATCGTCTTCTGCGCTTCTCTCATCTTCTAGAATCGCAGATGGCCCCTTCCTCTAAAATCGGAATCGGCTCTAAACTCGCCCCCGCGGGTATCGCCGATCTCTCAGATGATTTCAGAAATCTTCTGATTTTGTTCGACACCGCCGGATTATCGTTCGTTCTCGATTCGCCGTGCAGAGTTATTCTTCCAGCAGTTGAAAAGTTCTATCAGAATCTGAAGATAAAGCGTAATGGCAAGCTCCTGAAATCCAAGGTCAGAGGAATAAAAATTCGACTAGATAAAGTTTCTCTTGCAACTCTATTGAAGCTCCCAGTGGTTGATGAAGATGCCGATATGACTGCAGAAGATTCCATAAGAACTAGCTTGTTCTGTGGAGCTAACCCTCAAGCTCATTCTTTCAACAGGGCTGACTTCAATTCAGAAGGAAAGTTCCTAGTCGATGTTATTGCAAAAGTTCTGTTGTGCAAGACGTATTCTATTCGAGACATTTCAATGGAAATATTTGACATAATGCAAGCTATTATATGCCGCAAACAGTTCCAGTTTGGACTGTTGCTCCTAGACAAAATCAGAGATAGTATTAAGCATCCCAGCTTTGCCAGAATTATCTCCCTCCTGCTTCATGAAGTTAACCCATCAGTGTTTAACCTATCCAAAGGGACTCCCCTACATCACATGAAGAAAGTTTCCATCTCCTCCATCCAGAGATATGATGTTAAAATTCTAAATTCTGCCCAAGCTTCCAAGGCTGCTGTTCTATCAGAAAAATCCCAAGAACCTAGTTTATCTGAAGATAGGATTCCATCTCCTCCTCCACATCATACTGCTGCTACCTCTAGTGGACCAGTTGAGGGGGAGCCTGCCTCTTCTCATCCAAAGTACCCAGCTTCCTCAGAACCTTCATACCTAGTAGAAGTAAGAGTTTCTACTCCTCCAGTTTCTCCTCCTCCAGCAGATCTTCAATCAGAAATTCCTGAATCAGAGATTCCAGATACAGCAGACCTACTGTCTACAGCAGAAGATATAAATAAATTCATTGATGAGCTAAGCTCAGATGCTCCTCTATTTCAAAATGAATCAGCTGTAAAGTCTCCTGCCAAGTCTCCAGTTCAATCTCCTGTACAGATTCCAGCTCAGACTACAGTTCAGACTCCAGCACAGTCTCCTGCCCAGTCTCCTGATAGTGAGCCCAGCAAATCTGATCATATTCTCCTGTCTGATGATGAGGAAATGTCTCCAGATCCTGTGGAGGCACCTCTGAGGACTTTGGATTTCTCCATTCCATCCTTTCTGAATACAGAAGAATCTGTTGAGATAGAACCCTTCAAAAGAGCTGTCAGCTCAGTAGTCATTACAAAAATCCCTCTATGGATTGCTCCTACTCCTGCTCCTTCAGTCCCTGCCCCAACCTCAGTCCCTTCTTCCTCTTCAGATATGATCAGTAAAATTGAACAATTGCTTATTGAACAGAGAAAGCACTTTGATGAATCTCTAGCATCAGTCAATAACAAGGTCACTACTCTTGAACAAGAGATAAGTAGAGGCTTTGCTGAAATCCAAGCCAATACTGATGAGCTAAAGAAACTGTTCCAGATAGGTGGAAAAGCAATAGACCACACTATCACAAGCATAGGTGAACTGAGAAATCAACAAGAAACTGTTGCCAATAATCAGATACAGTTGGACAAGCATGCTGAAGCCAATCTTATGAAAATATGTGAAGAAGTTGGCACATTCAGAGATGAAGCTATTGCTCAGCTATCTGTAGAAATCACCAAGGGGGAGAAGGTAGTAAAAGAACAAGTGGAAAAACTATCTGAACAAGCTCAAGCAGCTGTAAAAGAACAAGTTGAAGTCCTATCTAAACAAGCTCAAGCAGCTGTGGATGGTCTTGTAAAAGATATGAAAGCAGACATCCTAGCCCAGCTCCAATCTGTCAAATTCTACATTTATGATACAGCTGTATGGGTAAACAACCAGAATTTCCCTAATGCCCAGCTCAACCCTACCATCATTCCACACTTCTTAAATCCTCTTGAAGAACAACCCAGCTGCTCCTCCTAGGCCCAGAACTTATTTTCCTAAGCCATTCAGTTACCTAGAGAGGCAAGAGCTGAAGAGAGAAAGGATGCATAAAGAAGCCCCTGCTTGAGTCTATGAGAATGTGGAAATGGATATTTTGATATGTTATAAACATTTCTATATATATATTTGATTCTGGTTTTGGCTATCTTTTATTTACCCTGCTTTAGCTTACTTTATTTTTTTTGGTATATGTGTATTGTTCTTTTTACTCTTAAAGTAATTCACCTTAGTGTAGAGGGTGCTGACATCTACAAATAGGGGGAGATTGTTGGGATTTGTCTCCACAATACCTCAGATTTGTAGGAGGTCAGACCTTGAACTAAGATGAATTAAGGTGTATTTGATATTGTGTTCAAGTTGTATGTGTGCAGGTTTTTATTGCTAAGTGTAGACCAATGTCAGTCTATAATGGGTCACCAAACACAGGACCATACAATGTAATCCCTCATTGTGTGATCCAAAGTGTTGGCCCATGTATACCCTCTCTATTGGGATACACTTCCTATACAAGCACTTGGATTGGTGGACTGAAGTTTTGAACTTTATCTTTTCAGAAGAAATTTTTTCTAAGTCCACATACTCGAGTATGTTTCTTTATATACTCGAGTAAGTGACTTAGTACTCGAGTAGATCCTTAGACATACTCATGTAGACTCTGTGTACTCGTGTAGATAAGTTTATACTCGAGTAGATAGTCAGTCACTCGAGTAGGTCATATCTTATACTCGAGTAAATCCTTCTGCTTTTAGATCCAGAATTTTCTCTGAGTCCACATACTCGAGTACATCTCTTGTATACTCGAGTAAGTGGGTCTGCACTCGAGTAAGTTGGATTACATACTCGAGTAGACTGTTTTACTCGAGTAGATGATAACTTGTACTCGAGTAGTTGGTTAGTTACTCGAGTAAGTGGTATGTTCATACTCAAGTAGATCTGTGCTTCTCATCTCAGAATAATTCTAAGTCTACATACTCGAGTAGTTCCCTATATACTCGAGTAAGTGACGCTGAACTCGAGTAGATGTTTTTCATACTCGAGTAGTTCAATGATTACCCGAGTAGCTTTTCCAAGATACTCGAGTAATTCATTCTTCTCCTACTCGAGTATCTCCAACTCTTCTACTCGAGTAGTTCCTCCTCTTATCTGAGAAAATTTTCTAAGTATTTTTACTCGAGTATATACTCTCATACTCGAGTAGTTCTAAATTCACTCAAGTGCTGATCTTTGAATCACTCGAGTAGCTTATCTTCATATACTCGAGTATGCTCCCTCTTATCCACTCGAGTATATACCATCTAATACTCGAGTATGTTTCTTTTTTGACTCGAGTATATCTGTTTAAATTTTCCTGAAATTCTCTAAGTCAATTTCGTAGTGTATTTCAAATTAATCATTTCTGATTGGTCCACGTGTCATCCCTAATTAATTTTCTGACCGTTGGAGTCCACCTATAAATAGGTCCTCTCAGATTTGACTAAAAACAAGTCTTTGAAAGATTATTATTTTAAGTAAGAGAAAAAGGAAATCCCGTGAACCCTAATTCCTCACGCCGTCGCCGCCGCCATTGACGTTCACGGAAGAAGCTCTGGATCGACGATCTTCGATCGCTGCCTTCAACTTTTATTCTCCAGCGATCCAGACGAAAGTTAATCACTCGATCTCGCCGAGCCTCAAAGATTTCAGATCTATTTTCTCGATCGAGGTGATTCCGTTTTTCAGATTTGTGGATCTCTCTCAAGTCAACTTCAACATACTCTGATCAAGCCAAAGCTCTTAAAGAAGAAGACTGTCAAGATCTAGATCTGAGAATATTGTTGTTTGTATTTTTCCTTTCAAACAATTTACTTTGTAGGAGCTTTGTTCTCCGAGATTTGTAGGAAGGCTTTTTCTTCCGAGTTCTGTAGATTCAGTTGGATCGAGTTTGTACGAACATGGTTTCGAGGTGTAGGATTGTTTTCAATCCGAGATAGTGGAGTAGCCGAGTCTAGTGATTTGCTAGATCGGTGAGGAAAGTGGACGTACCCAAGATTGGGGAACCACTATAAATCTCTTGTCTTCTGTGATTACTTGATGTGTGCTGTGTTCATTTTTTAATTCCGCATTTGACACGCATTTCACCTATTCACCCCCCCTCTAGGTGATTTAGGCTAACAACTTAGCACTCTCAACTGTATATTAATTTGTTTGAAGCTTATCGCTCCTTAAATCACTGATGATATTTGACCCAGAGCATTTATGGGCCCTTGCAATCATGTTAGAGTTATCCTTGAATTTTCAGAAATAATATTGCCCTGTTTATTTTTTTTATGAATTATTGCAATATACAATTTAAATAAAAATAAGTGGCATGAACCTTGCTGAAAAACTAAGAGATTTTGTATCTTAGGTTAAATGAATATATTAAGTATAACATAAATCTGGGGAGATTTTATCTCGTCAAAATTTGGTACCTTCAGCTCAATCTTGGAGACTTTGGCCACTATAAATATTTAATAAATTCCTAGATAAATAGGAAAATTGTAAAACTCTGGATTTGGGCAATAAAGGTCATAATGGACCTCCACTAATTATTATAGGAGTACTGGATGATTACTTGATATACTTCCCATTTTACATAACATTAAACCTTGGTGGTCTGCATATAGTAAATCTACAGAAATAATCTGGAGTACAAGTTAGGCACATAAGTCAAAAATTAGTGGTTATAGGAATGATTTCATCACTCAGGGTTGGATGAGCTAGGGATGGGCTTGTCTAAAAGTTAGATGGTGTTTGGGATCGACGAAAGATCATCTTCCCCGTAGAGTAGAAGGTCAAAATCACCTTAGGTATAGTTTACTGTAATATGGAAATGAAATGGGTAAAACCTAAGTTGTAGGCATAAAGTAAATCGAGGAGTTGGTAGTAAACTTAGGATTTCACACTCTCACACCCCTGTGTCCCGAGAGATAGTTTGGGTTACTCGGGCAATAAGCCCAGTGGTTAAGGTAATGGGCATGGTAGCCCGGCGAGCTTCGGCTCGGTTGTAGATTATGACGGACGGGATAGTCCGGTGAGCTTTGGCTCGGTGGTTGATTATGAAGGACGGGATAGTCCGGGAAGATTCGGCTCGGTTATTTGTTGGACTCATAACTATTGCATGTGCATAAAAGGTATAAGGTGGTGGGTCTTCGATATTGGGGAGTTCGTTGCACCGACACCAATATCGTTGACTCAGCAAGTGTGGTTTTACACTTTGCCAACAGAAGTCCGGTGCGCCAGCCGGCGAGAGTACGCAGGCGTCCGCTTAGTGAACCAAGCGTTGAGGCGTACGATAGGTCAGACTGGTAGTGCAAATACTGGTTTTGAGGTGGGCGAGGCCCAACCCACCGCTTCCGTCTGCCACTACGGAGGTACCCTGGGAGGTAACGGCTCCGAAAGGGGGAACTAAAGGTCTGTGTACACAGAGTCGAGTGGGTGAGTTTCACTTGCATGTTCCCATCATAGCATATTTGCATTTCATAGCATAACCATTACATACAACCAGACACCTAATGTATAAGCGGTATGGGACACTCTATACATTAGGCCTTGCAAAATGACCCCTTGGCCTATAAGTTCGTGCGAGCGTGCTTATAAGTCAAGGTTCTCTTTCAATATTATTTATATGTTATGCCTGCTAGTAAAACCGACACCCTATCGTATAAATCGGTATGGGACTTTTTATACGATAGGAGCCCTGCAAGAGATCCCTTAGCTTATGTGTTTTCACATAAGTTAAGGTTGCTTATTTAGATTTTGTATAATTATTATCACACTTAACACTGTTATTTTAGTTCCGCTGCTATCTGCAATTTGACATTCTCCACCTTCATGTCCTTTCCATTCCTTCTCCCCGCTCGGTGCTTAGGAGCCATGGGGGAAGGGGTGGGGGACGATAGGACTTAGTCTTTTAGACTAACGGTTTTCGAACCACATCATTTAGGGGACCACGGAGCCCAGCATGGAGGAGCAGCCCCGGAGGTCGGCACGCTTGGAGATCGGACAGTCTAGCACTGGAGTCCAGACAGTAGGGACTGTGAGTCCCAAACACCAGTAGTTGTATTAATTTGCATCCGCGATGAGTGATTTGTAGTGAGGACTTGATGTACCGGGCATAAGCCCGAGATTTTCATAATATGTACTATCTGTGGACACTCCCTTCATGGAGTTTTATTTTTCTATATATGTGATTTCTGTGGACTTGCTTTTATACTTATGCTACAGTAGAGATCGATTTGGCCGGCAGAATCGGCGTCTTGTAGTGACGACCTTCCCGGGTGAGAAGGTATCACCGCAAGGCGGCGGTTCTGGGCCTAAGACCCCGGTGTCGAAAAAGAAAAAAAAAAGGGGGGGTCTTACAGGCCAATGGGTCACCAAGGACCCATTGATGGTGACACAAAAGGTCAAATTTGACCAAGGTCAACCCTAGTCTAGGTTAGGTCAAACTTAGCTCAAATGGGCTAACCCAAGCTCAAGCCCTATTCACTTGGGCTAACAACCTCTTAATCATTTAATATTAGGAATTAGTGGGCTACAATTAGGCTAGTGTGATGAACAAATTCGGCCATGAGGGGCAGGAGAGAGAAAGCTTCAATTCCTCTGGAGAGAGAGAATGAGTAAAGGTAATTCATGGCATAGGGAAGCCAAGGGCCATTCTTCTTTGCTTGGTTCACCTCCCCTAATAGCTCTGAGAAGATCAAGAGCTTTTCCAGGCTTTACCACTAACTGGATGAACTTAACCACCTTGGCTGAGAGGAAGCTTTCAAGGACATTAATGGCATTGATGCTATGACTACCCTCCTCCCCCATTTTATGGTTTTAAAAGCTTCACTGGGCACCAAGGAGTCGTTTCCACCCTTGCCCCGGCAATTTCGAGTTACTTCACTGTGTTGATGCAGAAACCGAGCGGCACCACCACCGCAAATGGCAACCCGGCGATCTACGCGACTTCAAGCCTCCAATAAGGTCCTCTCTTTCTCCTTCTTCCATTGGTAGATCGTAGGACTAATTAGGGTCAAGTTTCGGGCTCAATTGAGCCGATCAGAGGATCGATTTTTCCTAGTTTTTGGAGAAAATTGAGATTGTCGGGATCGCCCGAAAAGGCAGCTCCGGCGGCTGTGCCGCCACCTGGCGATAGCCACCACCTGGCGATAGCCACCACCTCGACGGAGGTGGTGGTGGCGGTGGCCAGGCAGGGAGGTGGTCGGGTGGCCGGCGGTGGTGGCTGGAAGAAGCTCAAGGACGGCTAGAGGAAGAAGAAACGTCGGAACCGTCGGATCTTGCGTCAAGG